>BQNB010110205.1:2253-22600 GCA_026074375.1 Tanacetum coccineum
CTTAAGCTGTGGTCTGCTAATACTAGTACTGTGAATTACTCCTGAAGATTTAGACATGTGAGGATTAGTATTCCTAGAAGCATGAGGCAACTGTGGTGTTCTAGTTTGTGTTGTGGTAGAGGCAATTCTATACATTCCTGGTTCAAGCACATTTGTGTTTCGAACCGCTTGGTTTCTTTTCTTAGGCAAATTCTGTTGAGTGACTGTTTTAAATAAACCATCCGACACATTAGTTTTATTAACCGACTGTTTTGTTTGAAAACTTCTCATTTCAGGAGAATTTGAAAAAGGAGTCGGTTTTCCTAAAACTGATGGTTTTGTAATTCGTTGAGCATTTGGTTGTCGAACAACAGATGGTTTATCAAACTGAGTTTCCACAGACTTTCCTTTTGTTACCAGAATGAGTTTCTTTAACTCATTTATCACCATGTTCTTGTCTTGCATTTGAGCTTTCAAATCTTGTATTTCATGATATTGTTCACGTTCTTTTCGAAATACATTTGAAGCATTTTCTTTGCAAACTGGGTTGTTTTTCATCTGTTCTTTTCAAGAGAAATCGAGTGTTTTTCAAGTTTAGCAAAACTTTTTAACAAATTATTATGAACTTCTTTGTTAACAGATTCAGTTTGTTTCGAAAGCTTTTGTGCAAGACATTCACATTCTTTGACTTTATGAAGATATAAGCATTGCAATTCAGTATTAGCATTTAAATCAGACAGAGAATGCAAATATGAACATGTGACATCTTTAGACACACACTCTTCGAGAAGTAGATCATATATGTTTGAAAAATCAGCCTTTTCTTCTGATTCTAGGTCGTCAAGTTCCTTTCAAGGGAATTAACGTACTCCAAAACAACATTTCTTTCTCTTTTTAGTTCATGCATACAACAATGACCCTGTCGAGTATAGGTTTGTCTGAAAGAGGCATTAATAAATTATGATCAAAACTCTCAAAAACGTCCCGATTTACCATTGTAGGTTCCCGATTTACCACTTCACTTCATAACACGAAACACGAATCAAAGAAACTAGGGAGAGAGAGAGTCGGCGAAAATGAGAGAGAGAGAAAAGAAAATATCTCATATATATATATAGATATTTTCTAAAAGAAAATATCTCATATATATATATAGATATTTTCTTTTAGAAAATATCTAAATATATATATACCCCTACACATTTAATGTGACGCGCGGGATATTTAACTAGGACCCGGGCTCGGGTTTTGTTTGGGATTAAACCCAAAACATATACAATATTAGATTATCTATCGAGCCCGATTATTGGTTTTGACTTAAACCCGAAACATATACAATATTAGATTATCTATCAAGCCCGATTCCCGATATTATCCTGTTACAACATTAACTAATTAAAACCGAAAGCTCATCGTAGAGTGAACCGAGCTTCCTTGTTCGACTCAATAAATTGAGGCTAACAGATCTCTCTAGGATATGCTTAATAGCCCTATTAGTAACTTTAGTTTGCCCATTAGATTGAGGGTGATATGATGTGGATAATTTATGAGTCACACCATATCTTTGTAAAGCTTTTTCAAGCTGGGAATTACAAAAATGTGTCTGACCCTCCGGGGTCCGGGGTTTCGGTGGGGCCTCTATCACTATCAAAGCTTAGGAACTCCAAACCTAGCAAAAACCTTTCTTAAAAAATTTTTAAAACCACACGCGCCGCCTCATCCATTTGGACACATAATCGACAGCCACTAATATGTATTTATTACCTCTAGATTCGAGAAATGGTCCCATAAAATCTAATCCCCAAACATCGAAGACTTCGCATATTTGAATGTTATTTTGAGGCATTTCGTTCCTTGAAGATATGTTCCCTGATCTTTGACATGCATTACATCGTCAACGTACCCCCATTAGCACCTTGAAAGAACACTAGGCCAATAAAATCCGGACTCATAAACCTTCTTTGCGGTAACATTAGCACTATGATGCCCACCAGTAGGTCCCGAATGGCAATGCACCAGAATTTCGAGGGTTTCACTTCTAGCCACACATCTTCTTATTATATTATCCGAGCATATTTTAAATGCATAAGGTTCTTCCCAAAAGTAGGTATTGACTTGCGAGAAAAACCTCTTTCTTTTTTCGAAGGTCCAATTTGGGGGAACAACCTTTCCAACAATATAATTAACGAAATCCACATACCATGGTTCATCGTTATTAGACTTGGATTTTAGAGCCATTAAATGCTCGTCAGAGAATTAATCAGTAATTTCCTTCTCAGTTAACACCTCCATATGCGGATTCTCTAACATAGATGAGTGATCTGTGGCCAAGTCTTCTGCTTTCTTATGTTTCTCTAATACTTGACAAGGGATAGTGAAACTCGTGGGGTCTTTTTCTTTTAATGGCAGTTTGTTGACCAAGACAGCTGAGCACCTTTCGTTCATTGTCTCCGTACAAGCTTCTTCAAGTTTGGATTTATTCGTCAGTAAATTCTTCAGATATTTAGCGTATTTTGGTATTTGCACTAGGGCTTCGATAAACGGAATATTAATATCGAGTTGTTTTAGATTCTCTAAAAAATTTCGTTGCAGTGCTTCATCTTTTTCTTTTCTCACCCGGTTTGGGAAAGGAATAGATGACTGTTGTGGTTTTACCAATGGTTGAGTAGTTTTTTCATTAATACTCGAAGATTTATTTTCCACACCATCATCATGCGGTTTTTCTTGCACATCTTGTTCAAATCTTGGAGGTTTGTTCTTGTTGATGTCCTCAATTCTTTAATTGGGCTTTACTAGTGGTACATCTTTCCCCCCACTTGGTTGTTCACTCTTCCTTTGACTTCGTTTTTTTCGGAATCAAAACATTACCCATAACCTTTGACAATCCGTTTACCTCGATTTCTAACTCACTCAATAAGTTGCTTCATTTTTTTAATAAAAGCTCGTTGGTGGTTCTAAATTCTTTAATGAATATTTCCATTTCCTCATGTTCATGTTTACCTTCATCAATGAATTTAGCCAATATTTCTTACACAGTTAGCCTTCTTGTAGAGTAATTGAACGGGTAAGGAGGCTCTCTGAAATGGTAACCTGAAAGAAGACATATTCGAAGTTAAAACATTCTAGAAGAACTAAACCAACAAAACTTAACTAAAACAGTTGTTGTATCAACAGTCGATACGTCATAATTCAGTAACCTGGATACGCCGTATCAAAGAGATGTTCACGAATATGCTGTAATCAAAGAAAATAAGATTACCCGTATTCAATAAATAACAGCAGACAGTAGAAAAACAAAACTAAATTTATACTAAAAATACCAATAAAAATAAGAAATTAAACAATCACACTCCCCGAAAGCGGCACCAAAAACCTAATGTGCTGTCGTGTAGGGTCAATTATTTGATTATCAAGTTTTACATTTATATTTAGCCGACAAACCTTAAAACAACACTTTAACGAGCAGTGTACCCGGTCAAGATAGAGTTCGCGATAAGTAGGGTGTCGAACACTAAGAGTGGAACATTAATCCTATATTCTATCAGTATTTTAATTAGTCTATTTACTGGTTAAACCTATGCTATATACGTTGTCTAATGATATGGGAGGTTTTCAGCCTGAAAGACTGACACATGTTTGGTGATGACAAATATCAATTCAGTACACAATAAACACAAAAGAAGATTAGAAGATAGAAAAGCAGTACAAGCCAAATGATAGAAAACTGTATTAGCCATATTAAATCCGGTTCAATGCTAGTTTGTTTGTTTTAGTGCAATGATTTACTTATCTCGAGGCGGCATATCATTCTTAAGACTTAGGCGAGTCATCATCCTAAGACCTAGACACAATTAATCCTGTTACAATTAACGCGTCCGCATAAAGCATCCTTTAGTTTAATTATAATCTATCTTAGGGAATCAAAGCAGTGGTGATCCTATTAAAACCCTAGCCCAACAGGACTTTACCCACTTATTGTTTGACAGTGTTTTATATACTGGTAGTCCACTATTTAAATCTTTATCAGTTAATTAAGAACATGATTGCTGAAACATAAACGGGTCACCTACCGGTCTAACTAAGCTCATAATTCAAGGACAAAGACAAAACGTTATTTGTGATCCTATTGGTCTAGAAATATAAAACACGATATGGAGAGCTATCCCGGTATCTAGATTACTTTTTTAGTATCACTAGACCCAGTTGAATGATAGGTCGCATATTCAAACATATAAACAAGTATGAGGTGATAAACATAATTAAACAATCAATGATTAATTAAGAAATCAATTTTAAAACAAACCAAACATTAAACTTTCATTAAGATGGCTAATACCCGAGGGTATTAGCCCACAACCATTGTAATTATACAAGCGTAATCAAACAATGAAAATCGAACGATTAAGAGAGTAAAAATTACACGATGTCTTCTATTGATTCGTGATCAATGCTTGACCTTGGTGGCTGATCTTCTCTTCTAAAATTCATCTTTAATGAGTATGGTATAGAGAATATGATATTGCACATTGAAAACTCATTTTTGAGTTTTCTATTTATAGTGTCTAAAAAAGACTCGATACGCCATATCTAGCAAGGTCGATACGGTGTATTGGGTTGGATTCCTTGGAGTGCGCGCTACATTCATAATCAATCAGTGATATCATTCCTAATTTACATGATTTACTGTATCTTCGAATAGTTATCTTCGTGGATACAGCGTATGTAGACAGAAAGGATACGCTGTATTAGGAATTTGGTCAAACGCGTTTTCTTGTAAAGTTCAGGCGCTGATATATCGTATCTCCTTAGTTAGATACGACGTATTGGTCAGAAATCAACAATCTTCAAATATCTTCGTTTTAGCTCCTAATCATAAGCCTTTTAGCTCTTCTTCACAAAACACTCCTGAATTACTGTATTTATTAACTTTAAAGCAATTAATTACCAAATAATGCAATAATTATATAAAAGTGGGCAAAACAGATGGGATAAATGATATAATAAAGTGACATTATTTGATGTCATCATACGTGTATGGTTTTCTCCGCCTAAAGGGAGCTTATTGACATAGTGAAGAAAACTCTCAAGTTGGGTACTTGAGGAGTGGAGTAGGGCAAAGAGGAGCTTCGTAGCCGAACCACTATAAATCATTGTGTCATCGGTTTGATCTTTCCTATCCTTACTTGTTTATACTTCGTAGATTACTTATTTACTTATTGCATTGCTATCATATACACTTGTGTATATCTCTTGAATTCATATAAGTCGACAATCTAAGTTTTATTTATAAATAGGTAAAAACTATTCAACCCTTCCCCCCTTCTAGTTTCCACAATTGGTATCAGAAGCTAAGGTCACCCAAGATATTTAACGTATATTGTACATTAAAGCTTGAATGGGTCTATGGATTCGGATAAATACCTAGAAGGAGAATCTATGTAAAGACCACCACTTTTCGAAAGCGATTGTTTTATATATTGGAAAAATAGATTCGAAACTTATGTGAAAGCAAAAGATTTAGCTCTTTGGCATATTATCTTAAATGGTGATTTTCCACCGGTTGCTCGAAACAAAATACCCAAGTTTTAGAGGTTGTTCCCTTTGAAGAACAATCCGACGATCTTAAAAAGAAACTTGCTAAAAATAATAAAGCTAAAATGGTTCTTTATAATGTTTTACCTAAAAAGGAAATTATTGTTAATCACACATCTAGGTAATAGCCAAGTAAAGAATAATAAAATTGATCTTCTTGTTCAACAATATGAACAATTTACTATCCTTGAAGTAGAATCTATTGATAGCGTTTTTGCTAGATTTAACAGTATCATTACTAGTCTTAAAGCTCTTGATGAAGATTTCTCTAGCAAGAAATATGTTAGGAAGTTTTTTAGGGCTCTACATCCTAAATGGAGAGCAAAGGTCACGGCGATTGAAGAATTGAAAGATTTGTCATCACTGAAGTTCAGACGAGCTACGCAATCTAAAAGTACATGAAGTTAGTCATGGAAAAAGATTCTGAATCTATAGAGGCAAAAGAAAAAGTTAAGTCAAATTGACTTTAAAGTCTAAGAAAGAGGCTAGTGATGATGAAACTTTCGACATTCCGAAAAGTTGATGACGAGAAGATGTTATGAGCCGTAAGGAACTTTAAAAAGTTCTTTAGAAGAAAGGGTAAATTTGTTAGACAACCAAGAGAAGAAAAGAAGTCATTCCGACAAAGGGATAAGAAGAAAGCAAAGAGTGATCGGAAATGATTTAGATGCGGTGATCCAAATCATCTCATTGACGATTGTCCAAAACCACCTTGCAACAAAGATCAAAAGGCTTTCATTGGAGGTTCTTGGAGCGATAGTGAAAATGACGTCGAGGACAAAACTAACGATGAAGCTTGTCTCATGGCTTAATCGTCAAATTAGCTAACTCTTAACTCTTCTTATTATAGTGATAATGCTTCTTCTCTTGATAACGATAGTATGCAATTGGAATATAATAACTTGTGTGAAATTAGCTTAAAAATTATTAACAAGAATTAAATTTTGAAAACTAAAAGAGATATTTTAGAAAAAGAAATTTTAGAGTTAAACGAGAAAATTAAGAAACTTGAGAGAAATAAAGAAATTGATATTACGTGTAAGTCGTGTCAAGAACTCAAGTTAGAAAACGCTAGACTTAAGGAAACTCAGTTAAGTTTGTAAAATTTAATAAAAGCGCTAATTTACTAATAGAAATGTTAAACAATCAAAAGCCATCTAGTTGTAAAATAGGTTTAGGATTCGATAGTAGTAAATCGTCAACAAGCGGAACTAAACCCATAAACTTTGTTGGGTCGTCCGCTAAAATTGCACCTGACGGATCCACCTTAAAGACGCACGGATCCACCATACCTGGATCCGTGGATCCTTCAAATAGTGAAAAAGCGGTAGAACATGTTTTTAGCCCACCTATGTCTTCGAGATTGGATTTTGTCATTACTAGAAAGAAACTAATACATAATAAGATTTAAGAGTCAAAGAAACCATCACTTAAAAGCAGTTTGGGTTACGTCAAAACCGAGTCTAGGTCGAAAACGCCTCCACCTAGAAGAAATAGCTTTTCACAACCAAGACATAACACACCTCAACCTAGAAGAAACTCTAGAGAACCAATTCATCAAAACTTCTATCCTATGAATTGGAATAACAACCAAAGTCAAGGTTTTGTACACATGAGAAATTGTATCCCATATCAATATCTCAATCAATTGCAACAATTGCAAGGGATGTACAACACTAACGTTTTCGGACCCATGAGATATTGGGGACCAAACGCTTGAATTTGTTTTTATTGAAATGGGTATGCTTGAGAACGTGTTTGGAGCCAGATGAATATATTAAAGATAGCGGTTGCTCCAAACATATGACCGGTAACAAAAGCCTATTCTCTACCTACAAAGCATACAACGGAGGTAATGTTGTCTTTGGAAGTAACTTAAAAGGAAAGATCATAAGCAAAGGTACGATCTCTAACGACTCTCTTACTATATCTAATATAGAGCACGTAGACAACTTAGCGTCAAATTTACTTAGTGTTGGTCAAATTTGTGATAATAAGTGTAGAGACTTATTTACGAAAGAAGGTAGTGAAATAATTAAATATGGTACAATCATAGGAAATGGGATTAGGAAAAGTGGGTTATACGTAATGAAATTAGGAAATAAGTCTCAAGACAAATTATGTCTCGCCACGGTAGTGGATAATTATACCTTATGGCATATAAGACTTGGTCACGCAATATGCGTTTAATTCAATCTTTGTCATCCAAAGAATTAGTTAGAAACTTACCTAAGCTAAAGTATGATAAACATTTTTATGATGCTTGCAAAATTAGGAAGCAAGCCCATGCAAGTCATAAAGCCAAAAATATAGTTTCTACTAAAAGATGTTTAGAATTATTACATATGGACTTATTTGGTCCGTCAGCAATTAAAAGTTATGGAGGTAATTTATACACTTTAGTAGAGTAGATGATTATTCTAGATATACATTGACTAAGTTTCTAAAAACCAAAAATGAAGCATTTGAGAAATTTGAAATATTAAGTAGGAAAATTCAAAACCAACTAGGAAGTTCTATAGTAGCTATTAAAACGGATCATGGTTGGGAATTTGATAATGAAGTACAATTCAGAGCTTATTGTGATGCATAAGGCATTACTCATAATTTCTCGGCTCCACGTACTCCACAATCAAATGGGATAGTAAAAAGAAAGAATATAACTTTACAAGAGATGTCTAGGACTATGTTAAACGAACAATCTATTCCACAAAAAATTTGGTGTAATGCCGTCGATACGTCAACTTACATTCTTAATAGAATCTTAATTCGACCAATTCTAGGAAAAACCCCTTATGAAATATTTAGAGGTAGGAAACCCTCTTTAGAATATTTTAAAGTATTTGGAAGCAAGTGCTTCATTCTAAATACTAAAGAATATCTAACCAAGTTTGACCCAAAGTCATACGAAGGTGTTTTTCTAGGATATTCTCAAAATAGTAAAGACTATGTAGTTTTAAATAAACATACAATGAAAGTCAAAGAATCACTTAACGTGACATTCGATGAAATTCCTCCTACTAGCTAAATATCCCATTGGTTTGATGATAGAGGATGGTGAAGAAGAAAGCTAATAAAATTAAATACTAAAGCAGCAAACAATAGTACTAAAAAGAAGAATGAGATCGATAGAAGTTGACTAAGTCGTTAACATAAAGGAGTCCAAAATTCATCCCATTAGAAACAAGATCCCATGGGGTAATCTTAATCAAGTACATTAAGATCACAAGCCCAAAATCATAGTAATTTCTTTTGTTTTATTTCTACCATAGAACCCAAAAATGTCAATGAAGCATTAGGAGATAAAAGTTCGGTTATGACTATGCAAGAAGAATTAAATTAATTTGTAGGTAATGATGTTTGGTATTTAGTTCCTCTACCCATGACTCAAACCGTCATAGGAACAAAATGGGTCTTTAGAAATAAATTAAACGAAAACGATATAGTATCTAGGAATAAAGTTAGATTAGTGGAACAAGGATGTAATCAACAAGAAGGTATAGATTATGATGAAACACACACTCTGGTAGCTAGGTTAGAGTCTATTAGAATACTTCTTTCTATTGCTTGTGCAAATGATTTCAAATTAAACAAAATTGATGTAAAAAGTGATTTTTTAAATGGATTCATAAACGAAGAGGTTTACGTTGCTCAACCTCTAGGCTTTATTGATTTTGAAAAACCAAATTATGTTTATAAACTTAAAAAGGCTTTGTATGGTCTTAAGCAAGCTCTTAATGCTTCGTATGATAGACTAAAAGCATTTTTGATAAAAACACAAGTATTCAATGGGAATGGTCGATAACACACTATTTACTAAGAAATCAAAGTCACATCTCATCATAGTTCAAATATATGTTGATGACATTATATTTGGTTCCACGTGTCAAAACTTGTGTGATGATTTTTCAAAAATCATGCACGATGAGTTTGAAATGAGTATGATGAGGATTGAACTTCTTCTTGGGTCTTCAAATAAAACAAATGGAAGACAGGATATTTTTTAGTCAATCCAAGTACATCAAGGAGATGTTAAAGAAGTTCGGGTTGGAAGACTCCAAACCAACCAAGACACTGATGTCGATGGAGATCAAGCTTACTAAGGATGATGAAGCCGACTTTGTAGATTGCACTAAATATCAAGGTATGATTGGTAGTTTACTTTATTTAACTGCAAGTAGGCCTGATATTATGTTTAGTGTTTGCTTATGTGCTCGTTTCTAAGAAAATCCTAAGACTACCCACTTAGAAGTCGTTAAGCGTATATTTAGGTATATTAGGGGAACTACCCACTTAATTAATGGTATCCGATACAGAACCAGAATAAGAAAACTAAGTTTAATGCCAACTCCCGACCACGCGGGCATACGTTGATCGTAAAAGCACTAGTGGCGTTCGTACATTCATGGGGTGTTGTTTAACATCTTGATTCGCTAAGAAACAAACAGCCCTTTCTATCTTCATGACCGAAGCCGAATACGTCTCCGCTAGAAAGACGTGTCAACAAGCACTATAGATGAAACAAGCTCTCATCGACTACGACATACGCCTCGATGATGTTCTAATTATGTGCGACAATAAAGGCACAATCGACTTACATAGAAACCCCGTATAATACTCTAGAACTAAACATATAGAAATATGTCATCACTTTCTTCGTGACAACCTCTAGAAGGGCAACATTTCTATCGAGGAAGTTGCATCCAAAGATAACATAGCCGACATATTAACTAAACCTTAAAACGTGGAGTATTTAATTATTTAAGATTAGGATTAGGAATGATGGACCTCATCATGGATAGTGATCTTCCATCCTCCTAAAAATAATCATAAACAGAAATCTAATGGAGTAATTAATCATTATTCAAAAGATGTTAATTCTCATTACACGTTCCAATCACAAACTTTCAATAATGAACATAATCAAGATTAGAATTTTACTAGATAAAGAAAATATCAATAAAATGACCATAGACATTTTCAAAATCTACATGTATGGTCAATACATGAAATTTAAAAATCGATTGAAAAAGATGAAAAGAACAATCATCGAATTATAATTCATACTTGTATTGACTATGTCTTGTTGAGTCTAAATGTTCATAATGCTTGTGTTATTAGCAATGGTAAAATTTATGCTAAAAGCTAACACACTCCTAGTAGGATCAACTACGTTGAAATTCTATCCAGAAATTCACGACAAGTTGCACAATTCACTCAAAACATGGACGTCGACTCTGAAAATTGAATCACACACTCCTAATAATATATATATATATATATATATATATCACACTCCAATTGCCAAAAACATAACACCATATCTTAATTTGGGTAAAAACCAACTCTGTCCGTTTTTGAGCTTATCACGGATCTACGGATCCAGTTTAGGGAGATCCATCCCATTTAGGTGGATCCGTGTGTCAGAAAAAGCGGGTAGTAACCAGGTTTAAACAAATTAGGACCACATAATCTATTATATATCCAAACACACAAACGAACCAAACACCAAAAAACCCTAAAACAAAAGCTACAAAAATGGGCAATTGGAGCAATTAAACATAAAGATCATTAACAAAACATCAATCATAAACAACTACTGTAAGTGATTTCATCTTATTTTCTTTTTAATTTTGAGTCTAGGGCTTTGATTTTGCACCAAACCAAATAATTTGGGGATTTTGATATTTCTTGCCATTTTTGCACAATTAGGACTAGGATATAGTAATGTATAACGATTATGATTCCTGTAGATACTAAGATTACATAATTGAAGTGGTTAGTTGATAAGTGCTTAATTACACATATCTTTTACCTCTAAAAATGAGCTTAAATGACCAAAAACAGACAAAAACTGCCAAATATATGTTTGTTTTGCATTTGTATGTGCAGGAATGGGATATTCAACAAAAAGACAGAAAACCAAGCCAAAATGACAAAAACGAGCATGGAATGGAAAAGACTGTGCAAAATCAAGCAAAGTCCAAAAATGCCAAGAGTCAGAGTCAAATAGAGAAGAATCCGCAGTCAAACCGGCGCCGGAACTGAAGAATAACATGGATGCAATCTTTACCCAACCTGAATGGGCCGGGAAAGCCCAAATAGTAAAACTATGAAGACTGTGAAGACCAAATGGGCCCTCAAATCAATTCAACAGCCCATTTGTGTGCAATTGACAAAGACTGTGAAGACTTTGAAGGCCCAATCCTAGCCCAGTTACAGCCAATCTCAGCCATTGTACACACAAAACCCACTTCATAATCTTATTGGGCTTGAAAAAGCCCAATAACCAAACCCAAACCCAATTGGGCCCAATACAAGCCCAAAAGCCCAAACACCTTTTTACAAAACTTTAGGGTAATTGGCAATGTTTAAAACTTGTTTATAAAGAAAAAGAGCTAAAAAGAGTCCAGGGACTGAAACTGCCAATTGGCATTTCTTTCACAATTTTAAAAACACAAGGGCTGGTTTTGCAATTTACCTTTTTCTCTTTTAGTTATAAAACGCAGGGACCATTTTTGCAAATTGCCAAAACCTCCTTTTACTTCTTTTGTTATAAAACGACAAGGACCAAAAGTGTCACTTTCCAAAGTCTATTTATAACTGAATTTCGGGCCAAATGAAATGAAAAGAGAAAGAAAGATGGGGGGGCACTTTTGCCTCTTCCCCATTCTTTTCGTTTAAACCCTGCAACCACAACGGTACCTCAACCCTTTCCCGCCAACCTTATACCTCCCTTTTCCCACGGTTTTAATCCCAAACCACCTCCCTAGTACACTCACAGCTCACCCCTCACCATTTCCCACAACCCAATACCCCTATAACCCTTCCCTGTTGTAAATCACACAACCCGAAGACCCCCTTCAATGGTGAGATGGTGTACAAGGCAAATGGAGGGCTAGGATTACCTTGGGGACATTGCACACACACAGCTAACACAACCCAAGAGATAGAAGTCTTTGAAGACCTCTATAAAAGAAGAGAAGACAACCCGAACCAAACATCCCTGTTTTTACTTTTTTTTAGTTTAAATTTAATTAAGTTTGCTTCATAGTTATTGTATTCAGTTTATTTAAAACGTTTTAAGTTGTATTTCTTGGAAGTTTTATAAAGAGTTCTCTTGTTATTGCATTTGTCAAAATTTCAAGTATAATTCAAGTTGTTTAAATTCTGTTTAAATTGTTTAAATATGTGTTAAAAGTTATTAAAATGCACTTATAATCAATTATATCTGCCTACTTTTACCCAAAAATCAGTTAAAAATCCTTTTTTATTAAATAAGGGGGTGTTTGGTTTAGTCTTAAAATGGGTCAATATGGTGTTTTTATGGGTAAATACCACTCAGCCAACTTTGGCTGAGTGTGTAGGGTTTATTAGGCCATTTAAATCACCACTTTTAGTGTTAAAATAAGTTTTTGTCCCCCTTTTGTATTCTGTCAAATTTTGAATAAGCTAAATTGAGCTTAAGTGCTCAAGCTGCTTATGCAGCTTAAGCACACTATTTTTGTGCTTGTTGTTGTTATTTCTAGCCAATTTACCCAACTCTTTGTCCTGTCATTGTGACACACCAAGTATGAGTCAAAAAGTATGTATGCATAATTTTTGAAAAACCCCATCTTTAAGCCCCAAATTCAGCAGGTTTAAGTCCTCATTTATAAACCAAATTTTGAAAATAAGCTCATTGACCACCCCTTTTAATCTGTTTGTGCTTGGATTTGGCTAATAAGCTCTTTAGAGCTTTATTGGCATAACTCAAAGAAGGACCCCTAGACCACTGTTGCAATCTCCCTGGTGCTAGACCCATTTCTCTTTTAGCCCCTTTTATCTAGCTTATTTTATACTAGACCTTAGGATCTTTTAGCTTTTATTTATAGCTTATTAGTTGCCCTATAAGTCCCCAAAATCTTATAGCTTATCTCCCTTATTTAGTTAGCTTATTCTAGGCTTAAAGTAGGCCTTTTTCTGTTTTCTTTTAAAACTGCCATCATAGCTTATTTCCTTTCCAGCTTATTTTAGGGCTTATTCTAGATACCTTAGCTTATTTAGGACTCCCCTCTCCTTATTAACTGTCCCCCATAGATTTTAGCTTATTTTGTTAGCTTAAATCCCAATAAGAAAAAGCCAATAAGCTTTTAAGCTTATTAACATTCTGTCAGCCCAAAAAAGCATCAAGTTTTGGCTAATTAACCCTTTCCGCACTCAGATACTAGTCCTTTTATAAAAAATGATAAGCTCAAGCCCCTTAACAAGTTTTCTTTTATAGCTTTTAGCTAATAAGCACTTTGGACTTGCCTTGTCAATCGGGGTCCTCTTCAGGGACCATTTGTGTAATTTTGTCTTTTCTAGTTAACATTGTTAGTCCCTGTGGTTAGTTAGCCTGTTACCCTGTTAGTCCTTGAGTCCTTTCACTGTTAGTCCTTTTAGTTAACCACAGTTAGTTTATTTAATTTAATTAATATAAATTAGGTTTAAAATTAATTAGTTTAATTACTTTAATTATAAACAGTAAAATTTGGGCATTTTTATATTTTTAGAATTGTTAACTTTTTCTTTATTTTATTTTATTTTTTCAGAATTTTTATAACTTTTATTTTTTGTCTTTTTCTATTTTCTTAGTTTTAATTAGTTTTTAATCTTTAAAAATTCATAAAAAATCCAAAAATTAATAAAAAAATATTTTTCTTTTTTATAAAATTTTCTTTTGTCATTTAGTGTCTAGGAAAAATATAAAATTTAGTGTAGGCTTAATTTTTCTTAAATTTCAGTTTTAGACCCGTTTTACCGGGTGCATTTTACCGTTTCTTTTCGTTTTACATTCAAACGACCTCCGTTTTAGTTCTAGTTTTCTTTATTTTTCAAATTAAGTTAATTAGGATTTAATTTTGATTTTTAATTTAATTTAGCATTTATTTTCTTAATTTTTAATATTAGGGTTCCCCAATATCTGATTCTGTTCCCCGTACTTTAGTATAGATTTAATTTTAGGATTTCCCTATAACTAATTTTGTTTCCCGTAGTTTTTAAGATCCCCATTTCCTATACTTGTTTCCCGTAGATTAAATTAGATTTTATTTAATTAATAAATCATATCATTTCTCCATCATTCAAATTCTGAACAAACAGATAAAATTTCAATTGCATCTCGTTGGGATCTAACGACCCCGTGAAGATCTCTCCGGAATCTTTTTATTATTGATTTGATTCTTATATATTTTATATATATACTGTCCCCGAATCAATACTCTAGGTACAGGTAAGATTAGCAAGGGATACAAAGGAATACAATCGGTGGTCAAGAATGTAGAAGCATATCGCTATGTATGATGGATCATGCTTGACTTGCTCGAAAGTCAAGGCCACATACCTTAAGCCATTCAAATCGTTTCAACCACCCAAGATTTCTTGTAGGAATTCAGAACAAATAACCGAGGATTTGTTAACAAATTATCCTTAAACATCATCAAGAATATGACTCGATTAAAGCAATAATGGATTGATTAATAACATATATGCGTTTCAATCCTATTCAGGGAATTTAGGAGATGGAACGACTTTCCCTAACCTACATCTATGAAACCTTTTCACATCATGGAGTGCTCACATACTTCATTTAATATAGGAGTAGTCACCTCACGTCGTGATGTTGGTAAACACTCCGAAAATATCTAAGTATACAATTGAATTGAGCACTGCCTACCAACTTCCAAGCTAAGAAAAGATTAAGCGGATAAATTAGACCTTAAAAGACATGCTTCAGGCATATGTGACACAAGTTATCAAGGATTGAGACAATCGTTTACCTTAGTTGAGTTCTCCTATAGCATTCTCTACACGGCTAGCACTAAAGATGTAACACCCCCAAATTGGGTCGCAACGGAATAAGGGTCCGGGGCGTGTTACTTCTCAGATCAACAACACAAGATGTATATAGAACGACCAAAAAGTCGTTTAAAACTGATACATTAGATTTTAACAAAGTATTTGTTACATAAGCCGAAGCTTCACTTGTCCACTTGTTCAAAGTACAAAGATTTCTAGCCCATAGTTATACAAAATGTATTGCGACAAAATCTTTATTGCATGATATCCCAATCAAAACCACCAATGTATCCTTTGTACCTCTTGCTTACTGATCCCCTGAAAAACATTGCTTTAAACGTCAACAATAATGTTGGTGAATTCATAGGTTTGTTAAATCATATATTGTAGGACCACAAGATTTCCCAAGTGTATGATAATGCAACAGATGCAGACATCATATAAATGTAATTACGTTGCTCTAAGCTCATGACACTGAAGCTTGACGTGTATGAATACCAAATTAATGGCCTACTTTGCCCGTGGTGATGTTCTAACCCGCAACATCCTATATCGACTATGTTACACGTTCGTTTTTCCCAGTGGATAGCTAATCACCCGACAGGGTTGTCAAACCCAACAGATCTATTCATAACAATTCGCGCTCACATCAGTAAATTGACAAGTTCATGATAAAGGGCTTCAGATTGGGTTAAATCGCTTCTTTAGGCAACACCGGATCACTAATGTGGAAACTTAACCACTTGTATCCAGTTGTAAAACATTGGATGTTTCTCACCCCAAAAACTTTGTAAAATAAAAGCATGTAAAA
The DNA here is from genome assembly GCA_026074375.1 of Tanacetum coccineum. Classification (NCBI taxonomy): domain Eukaryota; kingdom Viridiplantae; phylum Streptophyta; class Magnoliopsida; order Asterales; family Asteraceae; genus Tanacetum; species Tanacetum coccineum. The sequence continues at coordinate 18,455 of BQNB010110205.1, forward strand.
CGTGGGGCTATGAACTCACCTTGAGTGAGTAATGCCAAGTATATCACAAATAACGCACCCGCTAATGATCAAAAAGCAACTAATTAAATTAAGGTCGCATAAGCACTAATTACATTAAGTACTCCTACCATGCATACGTCTATATAGCTAATCACCATCTAAACGTTTTAGTGAAAACATGTTTATAAAATTTAAAACGTTTATAAACATACTTTTGGTAAAATCGTCATAACTAGTCACGTTTCTAATCCGTTTCTTGCGTTTCTTATGCCCATCTTTTCGTATTAAGACGGGTTATCGATATTTGACATTTTTATAATTTTGGTCCCCTGATGAACAGTAACTTTTACTGTTAACACCAGACGTGAGTTTTATTTAAATCGTAATTGTTGTCGTAAAACCCGTAAATGTCGTATTTTATTCGTTATAGCTCCGTTTTTAACGATTCTTTCGAGCACGATCTCGTAATTGAAAGTTCTATAATTTTATGAGGTTTACAAAAATATAACTTTCTGTCATGAATAGTGTTTTTACTGTTCATAGTTTATAAAATTATTTTTATAAACTTTTAATTATTGAAAACCCGCGAAATTCATAACTTCTTCGTTATAAATCAAAAAATTGCGATTCTTATCATTTTGGAATCCTAAAAATGTGTTTTAGTTGATAAAAATATCAAACTTGTTTGATATAGATTTTATAAAAGTTATTTTATAAAAAAACTTCCCGTTTGTTTAATTAGCGTATAACTCGTTTTTAACGTAACTTTTTCGTTATTAATCCGTTTGACAAGTTTCTTACCTTTTCGGAATCGTCGTGAAATGTATTATCTTATAAAAACATATTATAAGTATACATATACACGAATTTTGGACAGAATGTTGGTGCTAGTTTGATAAGTCCATTTTCAACCTTTGTTTCCTTTATTTATCATTTTGTATTTCACCAAAAGTCTCATGTGTGCCTTATATTTTATATATGTCATATATCATATGTTTATTATGTCCATGGTCCATCAAGGTCCTTTTTGTCCCAACATTACAAGTCCCTTTATTTTACTTAATAAATCATAACTTTTATAATTAACACAAAATCACTAGTTTTTATTTATAGTTATTTTACAAGAAAAAAAAAACCATGTTGTTTGTACAAGTCTTCTCATCATTTATTTTCTTATATTAATAACCATACAACATTAACATAAGTCCATAATTAACCTTAACTTGTCATATGTATTTCTTTAACTTGAAACATATTATGAAATCATAAAAACCCTAATTAACCTCTAATCATTTTTACACCAAAACAACTTAATACAATATTTTCTCATCCTTTTTAGTATGATATAAGTAATAACACCACATGTATATAAGTAAATATACAAAATGGACCAATACAAGTGAAAGCTTACATTTATGAAATAAAAACTTAAATAGTAGAATCAACTAAAATAGATATAACAATGCATAACAATGAAAATATAAGACATAAAGGTTCTAGTAGCACCTTATAGGGTTATAAGATGGGAATGAGAAACAAATGCTAAACCCGTGTTTAGCCTTAAAATCCAAACTTGCACAAAGAAAACCCTTGTTTTCTTCAATAAAATCCCTAGCTTCTTTTTCTTGATTATTACTTGTAAATGGTGATTCAATGGTTGGAAACACCTTAGAATATCTTAGGATGGATGTGTATAGAAGTGTAAAGGTTGCATAAAATTTTGTATGGATTTGTGTGGGTGAGGGTGTTGAGCCATGAGCTTAAGGAAAGAAAGAGAGAGGTTTTGTGAAAATTTTTACTAAGTGTTTTGTTCTCTATGTGTTACTAGCTAGTTACTTGCATGTATATAAGACTTTCAATGGTCAATAGTTAAGTAAACATTTAAAGAGACATAAGGAGGGTTTTAGGGATTCTTGCTTTCTTGTCTTGAGTCAAAGTAACAAACTAGCTAGGTTTTAATGCAAGATAGATGTACATTGACCAAGTTGTGAATTTTTTTCTTATATCTTTGTATCAATTGCCATAAATTCGGCCATAAGAAGATATATGTGATGTTGTTGAGTAATTTTTATGTATTGGGTATAAATGTGGGTATTTGTTGAAGCGTAGAAAAGTTTTGGTGGTTCTGGGAGTGCCTAAACGCAATTTATCGCGAAACGTATACACTTTACGTATCCGATAAAAATAAAATGAACAAAGTTAATAATTATTCTCAAAATAATTACTTAACCCTTGCTTGATGTAAAAATTTAATTGTTTGATGGCCGTTTACATTGAACGCTAATATTTAGCGTACGCGATTTAACCTATCGCTTATGATTTAAAGTAAACACGTACATTACAAAAGGTACATTGCGGATTTATTGACGTCGTCAATGACTTGAAAATACAGGGTGTTATAGACTTCCCCCGTTAAACGAGCCTTGTCCTCAAGGTTTACGATGCAGCACTTGACGACGGTGCGTTCTTGATGAAGAGGTGTGGATATTTCTTCTTGAATTGGTCTTCACGTTCCCACGTGAACTCAGGACCTCTCTTGGAGTTCCATCGAACCTTGATTAATGGAATGCGGCTTCGATCAACCATTTTAACTTCACGTCCATGATCTCAAACGGGTTCCCACAAACGAAGCTTGTCCAATACAAAATGAAGTCCATCCAACGGAACGACTAACGGTTTGTCGGCATAGCACTTTTTCAGATTTGATACGTGAAATGTATTGTGAACCCTACTTAGCTCCTCTGGAAGCTCGAGTTTGTAAGCAACCTCTCCAACCTTTTCTAACACCTTGAAAGGTCCAACATACCTAGGGTTTAACTTCCCCCGTTTGCCAAAACGTACGACCCCTTTCCAAGGTGAAACTTTAAGCATAACTTTATCCCCGACTTGGAATTCCATTGGTTTACGTTTCAAGTCAGCGTAACTCTTCTGTCGATCACGAGCGGCTTGCATCCTTTGCTTGATCTAGATGATTTTCTCAGTGGTCTCTTGAATTAGTTCTGGACCGAGTATTTGAGCTTCTCCAACTTTAGTCCAACAAACAGGTGAACGACACTTTCGACCATAAAGTGCTTCGAATGGTGCGGCCTTGATGCTAGCGTGATAGCTATTGTTATATGAGAACTCGACTAATGGCAAATGGTTAACCCAACCCTTTCCAAAGTCGATCGCACAAGCACGCAACATATCCTCGAGAGTTTGAATGGTCCTCTCGCTTTGCCCGTCTGTTTGTGGATGGTACGCAGTACTCATATCCAAATTTGTACCCAAAGCGTTCTGAAGTGACCTCCAGAAATTTGATGCGAATCTCGGGTCACGATCACAAATGATTAAGACGGGTATTCCATGTCTCGTGACCACCTCCTTTAGGTACAATCTTGCAAGTTTATCCAAAGGATCAGTCTCTCTAATTGGTGTAAAAATTGCAGACTTAGTGAGCCGGTCAACGATCACCCAAATTGTGTCATAGCCTTGCGACGACTTAGGAAGCTTAGTAACAAAATCCATGGTGATGTTGTCCCACTTCCATTCAGGTATCTTAGGTTGTACCAACAATCCTGATGGCCTTTGATGTTCGGTCTTGACCTTAGAACAAGTCAAACACTTGCTAACATAGGTGGCTATGTCGGCTTTCATGTTGGGCCACCAATATAGCTTCTTCATGTCTTGGTACATTTTGTCAGAACCCGGATGAATAAAGTATTTTGATTTGTGGGACTCGTGCATGGTCACAGTCCGCAAATCGCCATAACAAGGTAACCAGCTCCTGCCATTCAGGCACAGGGTTCCATCCGCACGTGGCTCCAACTTTTGTTCTCTAATCGCTTCTGGAAATTTAGCATTTTCAATCAACATTCCCCCAACGTCTTCACTCTTAATGTTCTCTGGTTTTCGTGCTTCAATCTGAGCATTTAAGATCTGTTTGGGAAGATCCAAACTAATAGTCATGACTAAGGCTCTAACTCTTAATGGTGGTTCTCGTTCTTTCCTGCTCAAAGCATCAGCAACGACATTTGCTTTCCCTAGGTAATAACGAATATCACAATCGTAATCACTTAGCAACTTTAACCATCGACGTTGCCTCATGTTCAACTCTTTTTGATCTAAAATGTGTTGCAAACTCTTGTGATCGGTGAACACCGTACA
>BQNB010110206.1:0-22600 GCA_026074375.1 Tanacetum coccineum
TTTGATCATTTAATGCATTCAACATGCCACCTTTGTCAAAGTTGTTACAAATATTTAATGTTTAAAACCAATTTAACTTTTAACTTTTCAACTTTTACCTAAAATAGAAATTTTCAACTTTTACCTTTTAATTGTTGAAAATTCAAGAAACTGGTAAATCTCCTTTATAAAGAGTATAAAAGTATAGATATAGATTCCAAAGATGGACAACATTCCATAGGAAAAAGTCAATACTTCCCATAAGAATTGTGTTTCAAGTTCGAGCCATGTAATTAACTTTTTAGTAGAAATTCTCCTTATATAGTTTAAAAAGATTAATGTTTAAAAAAAATTCAAATTTGACATTTTTAATTATCAATTAGCATTGAATGAAATTAGCATTGAATGAAATTAACAATTAGCAAATTTTATCAATTAGCATTCAATGCTTCCATACATGTTTAATTTGACGTTTTTAATTGAGGCTATTAATTTGACGTTTTTATAATTGCTATATGTTTTTTATTGCTTTTCAACTTTCAAGCATTTAATTTAATCTTATCATCATTCTTATCATCACTTGAGATGAGAATGATATTTGTAGAAGCATCATAATTTTCTACATCAATAGGATGTAGAGCAAGTTTAGGACGAGTCTACTCAAATACAAATACAAATACAAACACACTATTATGACAAGCACAATATTAGGACAAGCATAATATATTAGGACAAATAGTAAACAAAACGTACCAATGCTTCTGCATAATTTTCTACGTCAATAGGATGTAGAGCATGATTGGGATGAGTCTACACAATATTAAGACAAGCACAATATTTGGACAAAACGTACCATTGTTTCTGCTTCGGCTTCATAATGAACAGTTTTTTTTGTTATCAAGATCCATTGCTTATTTTGAATGATATGGTTATGATTACGCAATCACTTATTTATATAGGCATGAGGCTATTAATTTGAACTTTCAAACTTAGAATTAGCATTGAATGAAATTAGCAAATTAATTATAATTATCGATTAGCATTTATTGTGACGTTTTTAAAATTATAATTAGAAATCTTAATGTGACATTTTTAATGTGACGGAAATTAGCATTCATTTTCATACGTTTTTAATTATTAAAATTTTCATTTCAAGATTCAAGATTCCATAAGCATTTAACTTTAGTGTTTTTCAACTTTCAAGATACAAGAATTCAAGAGAATCCTAAATCTCCTTTATAAGGAGTATAGATATAAATATAAATAGATATAGAAGTAGATAGACATGAGGCTATTAATTTGAACTTTCAAACTTACAATTAGTATTGAATGAAATTAGCAAATTAATTATAATTATTGATTAGCATTTATTCTATAACAACCCACAATTTTCATCACTGTAATATCCATCTATTAAATTAGATGCAATGTAACATCCATATATTCATACCACCTTTTTACAGGGAAATTTTTCGCTTTATTCCATTATGTAACATAGTTTACATAACTAAAGTAAACAAGCTCACGCAACCTACCTAAGCCAACTATATCTATGTTTATATCATGTAAACATCCTAATATCCCACTTCCATTCAGGTATCTTGGGTTGTACCAACAATCCTGATGGTCTTTGATGTTCAGCTTTGACCTTGGCACACGCCAAGCATTTGCTAACGTAGGTGGCGATGTCGGCCTTCATATTGGGCCACCAATATAGCTTTTTCATGCCTTGATACATTTTGTCCGAACCTGGATGGACAAAGTATTTTGATTTGTGGGACTCGTGCATGATCACATTCCTTAAATCTCCATAACATAGCAACCAACTCCTACCATTTAAGCATAGGGTTCCGTCCGCACAGGGTTCCAACCTCTCCTTTGGTAGATCCTTCCTGATTATACCTCCTACATCTTTGTTCTTGAGATTTTATGGTTTCTGTGCCTCGGTCTGAGCTTTCAAGATTTGTTTGGGAAGATTCAATCCAATAGTCATAACTAAGGCTCTTACTCTTAATGGTTTGCGTCGCTCTTTCCTGCTCAAAGCATCAGCCACAACATTTGCTTTCCCCGGGTGATAACGAATCTTATAATCGTAGTCACTGAGCAACTCTAACCAACGACGTTGCCTCATATTCAACTCCTTTTGGTCTAGTATGTGTTGTAAGCTCTTATGATCCGTGAACACCGTACATTTGGTTCCGTACAAGTAGTGTCTCCAAATTTTTAGAGCAAACACCACTGCACCAAGTTCCAAATCACGAGTAGTATAATTTTTCTCATGGATCTTCAACTGACATGATGCATAAGCAATCACCTTCTCATTTTGCATCAATATTGCACCTAATCCTTTATGTGACGCATCGCAATAAACAATGAAGTTCTCAGCTCCTTGAGGTAGAGCTAAGATAGGTGCGCTACACAACTTAGTTTTCAATGTTTGAAAAGCTGCTTCCTGCTTGTCACCCCATTCGAAGGAGACTTTCTTCTGGGTAAGTTTGGTCATTGGCTTAGCTATCTTTAAGAACCCTTCTATGAATCTCTGATAATAACCGACAAGACCTAAAAATTGATGAATCTTCATTGGTGTTTTAAGAGATGCCCAATCTTTAATAGATTCGATCTTGGCAGGATCCACGTGAATGCCTTGACAGTCAATCACGTGACTGAGAAATTATACCTTAGGAATCCAAAATTCACATTTTGAAAACTTAGCATATAACTCCTCATTCTTAAGCAGTTCTAGAATTGCCTTAAGGTGTTCTTTATGTTCTTTCTTGTTCTTTGAATAAATGAGTATATAGTCGATAAAGACAATTACAAACTTATCCAAGTATGGTTTGCACACTCGGTTCATGAGGTCCATGAATACCACAGGTGCATTTGTCAAACCAAATGGCATCACTTGGAATTTGTAATGACCATACCGAGTCCTAAATGCCATCTTCGGAATATCCTCTTCTCGCACTTTAAGTCTATCTTCGAGTAAATACTTGATCCTTATAGTTGATCAAACAAATCATTAATCCTTGGGAGAGGATAACAATTCTTCACCGTCAGTTTATTCAATTCCCGGTAGTCAATGCACATCCGGAATGATCCGTCCTTCTTTTTGACAAATAAGAGTGGAGCTCCCCAGGTGAGGAACTAGGTCTTATAAAGCCCTTGTCGGATAGTTCTTGCAGTTGCTCTGATAATTCTTTCATTTTGGAAGGAGCCAATCGATATGGTGCTCGTGCTACAGGTGCAGCACCAGGCATCAAATCAATTTGGAATTCCACTTGTCGAGTTGGTGGAAGACCCGGCAATTCTTCAAGAAATACCTCAGGAAAATCTCGAACGATTGGTACGTCCTCAAGTCGCTTCTCTCCCGACCTGTCTTCAGTTTCTTTCGATGTAATATTGGCCAAAAAGACATGGTGTCCTTTCAACAAATATTTATGAGTTTTAGTGCATGAAATGATCTTCAGACGAGTCCCGTTTCCCTGATTGCTCTCGTCACCATGGAAAATTAAAGTTTCATTTCCCTAGGGAATACAAACGATCTTCTCGGCACAATCAATGATCGCGTGGTACTTTGACAACCAATCCATGCCAATTATGATGTCAAAACTACCAAGTTCTATGGGTAATAAGTTCATATTGAACGGATGGTTCAAGAAGTTTAACGTACAACCCCAAATGATAGTGTTTATCCCTATTATTTTCCTGTCAGCTAGTTCAACATCGTAATAATGGTCTAGTGTAGTGGGTGTGATATCAATCAAAGAGCTAAATGTTGTGGATACAAAACTTCTATCGGCACCAGTATCAAATAGAATAGTAGCATAGCGGTCGTTTAGAAGGAACGTACTCGTAACAATGTTAGAATCTAGGTTTGTTCCCGCATTGCCCACCACATAAACCTTGGCTAGTGCATTGTCGTTCCCACGTTGATTACCACGGTTTCCATTCTTCAACGTAGGGCAGTCCCTCTTGAAGTGCCCCTAAACACCACACTCATAGTAAGTAACGGCATTTTGAGTTGCTCCGGAGTTCCTACAATTGTTATTATTATGGTTTGGACCAGAACTCCTGCAGTCACGAGCCAAATGGCCGATCCTCTTACATTTGTTACACCTGGGAGCACATGGTCCTTTATGGTGATAGTTGCATTTTATACACAATGGCAATGACTCAGTGTACTCCCTCTTTTCACCAGTCCCGGCAGTGTAAGCTCGCCCAGTGTTCTGTCTCTTATTTTGTTATTGGTACCCCCAATTGTTTCCAGTATTAAACTCTATCTTCCTCTTTTGCTCAGCTTGCCTTTCAGAAATAGTGATGAGTTTTTGGTTTATCTTATCATTGGCAAACTCAATTACCTCTTCCATTGTTTGGGGTCGATATGACATCACATTTCCCCAGATCATATCAGGAAGTCCACTCACATACTTCTCAACCTCATCAGATTCCTCGGGAAACAAACGTCTACACATCAATGCAAGCTCTTGGAAACACATAATGTAGCTCGGGATATCAGTACCTTTTACGTTTAGGTTCCAGAGTTTGATTTCTAACTTTTTGATTTCACCCCTTGGACAGTATTTGACCGTCATCAACTTCTTTAATGCCTTCCAGTCCATGGCATAAGCAACTTCTTGTGTAACCGCCTTTTTGTGGGAGTTCTACCAAGTAAGGGCATTCCCAATGAAAGTGCAAGTTGCGAACTTAACTTGGTTCTTTGGAGCACAGTTGCTTATGTGGAACACTGATTCCATCTTTTTAAACCATTAGGATAACACAACTACCCCTTTAGTACCCTTGAAGTTAAGTGGATGACAGTTCAGGAAATCTTTGTACGTACACTCACGTGGAGTACGCGTAGCCCCTCTGGTCCCAGTGCCAGAATTGTGGCTTCCATCGCCATGACCATTCATGCTGTTTCGAAGAGTGTCATGGTTAGCAAGTATCGTGGAAACTCTATCAGCGACCAATTGCTCAATAGCAGCAGTAGTCATTAGGGTAGCAGCTGCAGCAGCTGTAGCAGCCATAGCAGTAGCAGCATCAACCCTTGTAGTTCTTGTAGCAGCATAGGTTCTTTTTGGTGGCATATTGTTCTAAATCACAACAATAAAATACGTGAATTTTCATAAACATCACAAACATCACATCACACAGTGATTATATAACATGACTGGGATCACAACACACTGCAGAATTGAGATCAACATAACATAATACAACATCTCATATATAATTGGAAAACATACATGATTTGTTCGATACAAGAAATAAAATATATATAAAAAAAATATAGGTCCTACTACCGTGCTAGTTGGGAATGAAACCCATAATACTTAGCCAGCTACAATGATAGCTATGAACATGAAAATAACCTAGGAACTACTATCGTTGCCCTCGGGAACATCCGCATGAGCCTGCTCTCTTGTCTGGAGTGTTTGGATCTCTCCTAGAGCCATCGCCAGATGTCCCAGGAGTGATGAAACCTGTGCAGTCAGAGCTGCTATTAATGAATCATACACATCCATATGGTGATCCTGCGTCCAAACGTGTATCCTGTATCCCTGAAGCTCATAGTAGACAGCCGAACAAAATCCCATAGAGTGTACCCAAGCCTCTCGGGAGACTAGAGCCTCCTGATCCAAGAGTCGGGCAGTCTCATAGTGATACTGACTATCATTGACCAATGTCTTAACCGTCTGATATATCTGAGTCTACCAATCCTGGGTATCCTCAATCATAACATATATCTCCTGGGTATCCTGCTCCTGAACTACAGTAAGCTCAGTCACCCTAGTGTTAACTCTCTCGAGGGTCACTGGTGCAACCTCCTCGGTAGTCTCTCTCAGGTCTACCCAAGTATCTCTGATCCCATAGTTGAATGTCTCGGCTCTTTGTCATTTGGCTTCGGCATCTAGAGTGCCGACAAACCTATAATCGACCCTACGACCTCTAGTATGCCTAGGGATAGCAGTCAAACTCTCCTCCACCTCATATCTCAATATGGGAGTAGTAAGACATAACCTCTTATGAGGTGGTAGTTTAGCCTCAGGAATATCCTCCTTGCGGTCGACTAGTGGTATGAACAATGAGTCTGGTAGTGGTGGTAGTGGTGATGATGGTAGAGGTGGTAGTGGAGGTGATGGTAGTGGTAATGCTGCGGTTACGGGTGGTGGTAATGGTGATGAAGCTCTCAATCTACCCATGGCAGCTCTGAAGTCTGGGGGTGCACGCACATGGTTAGGGCTACCATATAGGTGAGGTAATCTAGGAAGTGGTGATGATGGAAGTGCAGGTGCAGCTAAACACCAAGCAAGGCCTTCCTCTGCAGAGGGTGGTGATAACGAGATGAGTGGTGAGGGTGGTGGTGTAGGTAAGGCGAGAAGTCTCTTGACCTCCTCCTTAGGTGGCAATAGTATATGTGCCTTTGGTCGGATAGATATCCTAGTAGTGGTACGACATGCTGGTGGTGATGGTGGTGTAGCCGCAGACTCATCGGTCTCAAACGGCTTTGTCTCCTCAGAAGAGGGGACATGGTCAGCAACGGGTACAACAACAGGGTCGCCCGGAGCAAGATACTCCTCCTCCTCCTCCTCCTTAGTTTCCTCCTCCTTAGAAGCCTCCTCCTCCTTAGAAGCCTCCTCCTCCTCCTCATCATCATCAGAGGAGTCATCATCATCGTCGTCACCTCTATCAGCTGGATAGTCTACTGAACCATCCTCAGAGTCCTCCTTGGGATCCGAGTCAGCAATGTAGCCTGGAGATAAGGCTATAGGTGAATCAACAACAACATACGGCTGATCCTCCATGGGAACCTCCTCATCAGATGGGACCAAGTACTCGGGGTACTCTGGTCTTGGTACGTAATATGTCGAGAGTGATGCCTACTCTGGCTCCTTAGGGCCAGGCACATAGTCCGGTGATGCCGGTGCAGCCTCGGGCTTCTAGAGTCTAAAGAAGTCTACAGCCCAAGCTAGCGGGTCCTCATGCGATGATATAGACGTATATGTAACCTCGGATGATGCTGAATCCGATGACATGACTGTATCTGTAACACTCAAATAGAGTTTACATTAGTACACATATAAGACTATAACACCACCATTTTTACATATAGCAGCAGAAGCTAATCTGGGGTATTACTTCAAGGTACAACAATCATAATCATATAAAATGAATCAAAAAGAGTCGTTTATGAAAATAAGTTAACATTCATTATTTCTTCAGAGTTTTTACAAAAGAGAGGTCCCAACATCTGTATTTACAAAGTGTGAATGATAATGGTTTTTCCATCTTCATGTCCTTGCCACTCCGTGCCATTAGTTACTTGAGATAAAACATGCTAAAAAGTCAACACAAAGGTTGAGTGAATCCATAGGTTTAAGTAATATAATTTGAATGCAAATGCGATATTTGGGTTACGTTGATATACACCTAGTATTGAAAACATATTTATTATTGCCATTAGCTCATGGATCCGAAGCCTTAGGGTATGATGATACGTTATAGCCCCTGCGGGTACCTTTGCCAAAATACCCGTGTGATTTATAATGATGTGCAATTGGTTACACATAACTGGGTACACCAACAGGGAGTCTAACCCAAATAGATCTATTCACATCATTCGCGCTTACTACGGAGAGTAATTAACGTTCAGATTATGGACTTAAAGCAAGCAAGTTACTTATGCAATAGTAAATTGAAAATAGCATACATTAATAATTGCAATTCATGTTTATAGCATGTATCCCCCTCGCAGGTTTATGAAATATTTGAAAATTTGAAATGCGAGGCTATGAACTCACCTGAATAGTTTTAGGGAATAGATAGCCAATGTATATGGAATAGTAACGGCTTCGTCACGGGCAACCTGGGGTAATATATGTCAAGTCTTAGTTTGATTGAATATGTAAGATTTTACATTGATGTCGGTTTTGATATTAAAATTATCATAACACCGTTCGGGCCATCATAATTCAGAAGTCATTCAGTAAACGTTTGAGGAGCTAGGGCACTTTAAATCGTAAACCCAACAACTCAGTCAGAACGTAATACCAAGATGAAACTCCTTAATATGAAGCTCCCTAGTATTGTGGTATGATATGAATCCGGGACATGATTTTTGAAAGCACATCGATGATGAATGATATAATAGTTATAACATAAGCAGTTTTAAGCATTTTATTCAATATCTGGAAATGTTAAGCACGTCAAGCGTTAATTAAAGTTATGTCTGGTAATGTTTTGAATGTGTTTTTATACTTTTTCAAAATGTTACATTTTAGACCCTTGAGTTTGAAAAGTGGCAGAATATACCCTTGGAGTTTGCACTTTTACGACTTTGGTCCCTCAAGTTTAAAAGATATACCAAGTAAACCTTGTACTTTAAAAAGTGACATAATAGACCCTTGTAGTTATAACTTTGATAAAATGACACTTTTAGTCCTTTTAGTTATAAGTTTCTGAAAATTACGATATATACCCCTTGCATGGATTATAATTACAAAACATGTCCAAATTGCCATGCAAGCTTATTTTAACATTTCAATAGACATTTATAAGTTATAATAAACTAAAATATGAAGATTTAACACAACGCAAGTTTAAATTAACGATTCGTTAAGCTAGGAAGTAAAACGGGTCATATTAGGGTTTTAAAATGAAAACGCGCGGGTTTTAAGCTCAAATTCTTTCATGACTTATCAAAGCACTTATTTTAATGTTAGTTAAGCTTATTGGGATAGATTATAACAATAGTTTACAAGCTTAGCTTATAGATTAAGTAAAAACATGAAATTATGGTTTTAGGGTGTACGGTTTTGGATCAAAAAGGTATAACACATAGGTTTTTGAGTTCAAAGCTTTATATTATGATTTTAGCATGATCATATGAACATTATAAAGGTATGAATACATAATATAATCTTAGAGAACCTGGTCTTGAGCTTATAGCTTAGAAACGGGTCAGAATCGAGACTTTTAGCTTCGTACGCCTAGAATAACGACTCTCGGGCTTCGTTTCTTGGTTTCTTTTGCTTCCTTTCTGTACTTGAGCCTTCTTAAGATCAATTAGGATATATTAGAGCAAAGTATTTCTTCTATGTAAGGGTTATAGAGGAGGAAGTGGCGGATGAAGAAAAATGAATGGTTTAGGTTGCTATTTATAGGTAAAATGACCCTTAAGCTTCAAGGAACTTGTATGATCTGGTTAGGACACATAAGAGACCTAGATGATGATCATTAAGGGCTAGTAGGTGTGTTGGTTAAGCTAGAAACTAGCTTTGGTGAGGTGTTTTTGGTCTTGGTATGCCGTAGGTACAAGAGAAGAAACAAGAGCACATGTGATCAATTTTATATAATAAATGAAGTAGATATTTGTTTGAGGTGCTTGTAAGCAGCTTAGGGATGAAGTATCATGGTCATCAAGGTGCTTGATTGCAAGAAAAACTTTCAAATTGGGTCAAAATGCAAAGGTTTTGATTTCGGGTTCACTAGGGCTCATTTAGGGTTTTTAAGCTTGAATTTCATGTATACTTGATTAAGAATGATAGGTTACTGATCCTAAGGCTTATATTAAGGATTATAATCAAAAGTTGAGAGGTGGTTTAGGTTAAAATGGGTAGAAAATGAGTAAACGGGTCAAAGTTTAATTTAGTGCATAATTAGGGCACAATTAGGGTTTTCTAGTTTTATTTCTTGTACATTGTTGTTAATATGGTGAAATGATGATGGAAAGTGATTGAGAATTTTATAATTTATGTTATTATAACTTATTTAAGAGTTGGTTTGGGTTTACAATGGATAAAAGTCAAGAAACGAGTCATGGTTTAGAAACTAGCTCAGTTTTAGGGTTTAGGGTTTTGAATTAGGGTTTTGAGTATAAAAAGTTATATGAAAGCTTATTAATAGAATAATTAGGGTTTAAACATTGTAAAATGAGTGTAGTAGTTTGCTCACAAGTGGTGGTGAAGAAATTAGAATGAAAACGGAGGTAAAATGGCTATTTTGGAGATCATGCTTAATGACTTATGTATTAAGCTTTTAAAGACTTGTACTTTGAGTTGAAGAGTTTATATATTTCAAATGAGATGTTATATTACTTGTACATATGCTTTAGTAGATTGTGCATTCACTTTAGATGTTAATCTTTCACAGAATTAGGGTTTAGAGATACCCGATAATGGTTTAAAGCCCGTTTTGATATAATATTGTAATTGATACCTCGTATGAGTAATGTACTTTGTAATAATGATAATGTGATATAGACTGGATATATTATGATGATTTCTTGACATATATGAAGATAGGATTGCCATATGTAGGTTTCCTGAGCCCGTTAACTTTAGTTAAGCAAGAAATGTTGCATATTGAGATAGTGGCAAAGTAATGTAATGTTATATAAAGCGAAAAATTTCCCTGAAAAAAGGATGTAGTTCATATATAAAATAATAGATTGTACATCATCTAACTTAATAGATGGTATTTGTATATAAAAATTGTGGGTTGTTATAGTCTCCACCCCTTTAACAATATCTCATCCACGAGATTTAATTGAAAACTTGAAGTGATGATTTAGTCCAAACTAAGATGAGGCTATTTGGCAGGAATTTTCGTCTTCGCATTCCCATGTAAATTCTGGTCCTCTTTTAGAGTTCCATCGCACTTTGATTATAGGAATACGACTTCGCTTGAGTTGCTTTATCTCACGATCCATAACTTCCACTGGTTCTTCTACAAAGTTGAGTTTGTCGTCAAGTTGAAGTTCTTTTATTTGAATAATAAGAGATTCGCCGGATAAGCATTTCTTGATATTCGAAATGTGGAAAGTATTGTGGACACTACTAAGCTCTTCAGGAAGCTCTACTTTGTACGCCACTAGGCTAATTCGTTCAAGAATTTTGAATGGTCCAATGTATCGTGGATTAAGCTTTCCTCGTTTTCCGAATTGAAAGATACCCTTACGGGGTGATACTTTTAACATAACACGATCACCAACTTGAAATTCTAAAGGCTTTCACCGTACATTGGCATAACTTCTTTATTGATCTCTTGTAGCTTGCAAGCGTTGACGAATTTGAATGATCTTTTTAGTGGTTTCTTGAATTATTTCTGGTCCTATAAGTTAAGAATCTCCAACTTTGGCCCAGCAAATAGGTGATCTACACTTTCATCCATAAAGTGCTTCGAATGGTGCTGCCTTGATACTGGCATGATAACTATTATTATAGGAAAATTATACCAGTAGTAAATGTTTATCCCATCCTTTCCTAAAATCTATAACACAAGCTCGTAGCATGTATTCAAGTGTTTGGATGGTTCTTTTACTTTGTCCATCGGTTTCAGGATGATATGATGTACTCATGTCTAGTTGAGTACCCAAACTAAAGCTTTGTAGTACTGCCAAAATCTGGATGTGAAATGTCTATCACGATTCCGAGATGATAGAGATTGGCACGTCATGTCAAAAGGGAGTGGAGATGACTAATTCTTTGATGTATAATCTCGTAAGAGTTTTTCCCATACTATCAGATCGCTCGAAGGGAATGACATGCGCTGAATTGGTAAGAGCGATCGACAATGACCCCAGATGGCATCATGTCAGTTGAGGTTTTGGGTAGCTTAGTGACGAAATCCATTGTTATCCTTTCCCATTTCCACATAGGAATTTCCGGTTGTACCAATACCCGATGCTTTGACATTATCTGCTTTAACGTCAAAACATTCAACCACTTGCTAACATATTCTGCGATGATGCCTTCCATGTTAAGGAACAACCATAGAGTATCTTTATATCTATGGTACCTCTTATCAGAACCCGGTGAATAGAATATTTGGATTTATGAGACTCGTGCATGATTAAGTTTCTCTTAAACGCGTGCCAAACAAGCTGGTAACCAGCTCGGTTTTGATACAACGAGTTCCATCAGGACGAATTTCAAATGATTTGTCCATTCCTCGTAGGTTCTCGTTTTTGACATTTTCTTCTTTGAGGGCTTCATTTTGGGCTTTAAGGATTTGAGATGGTAGTTTTGGATGAACGGTTAAGATTAATGCTCGAACTCGAAGGGGTTTGATTCGTTTCTTTCGACTTAAGGCATCTGCTACATATTACATTTGCCTTTCCGGATGATAACAAATCTCAAAATCATAATCTGCGAGTATTCTAAACCATCGACGATGCCGTCATATTAGAATTCTTTGACGAAAATATGTTGAAGCTTTGTGATCAGTGTAACTGTACACTGTGTAAGCCGTATAGAATATTGGTCTCCAAATTTTAAAGCGAATATTACTGCTCCTAATTTCTAGACAGAGTGGATAGTTTTCTTCATGAGGTTTGAAGTGTCCGAGATGCATAAACAATACTTTTCTCGTTGCATTTAGGACAGCTCCTATCCTTGAAGAGATCATCACAAGTAAACGAACAAAATTATCGTTTCTTCTGGTAATGCTAAGAATTGGTGCTTCACAGAGTTTTTGTTTAAGGAGTTAAAAAGCTGATTCTTGTACTCGCACCCAGATATAACTCTTTTTCTTCTGGGTAATTAGGCAAAGGCTTTGCAATTTTTGAAAAACCTTCGATAAATCTTCGATAATAGCCGGCGAGTCCTAAGAATTGGCGCACTTCTGTGGGTGTAGCGGGGGATGTCCAATTCTTAACAGCTTCGATTTTAGCAGGGTCAACATGAAGTCCTTGATTATCGATGAGTCAGGTACCAAGATATTGCACGAATGTATCACAGAAATCACATTTAGAGAACTTGGCATAACAATTTCACTTTCGAGTAATTCCAAGAAAATCCTGAAGAAACTTGCATGTTCTTCCTATTCTTCGTTTGAGAATAGATAAGAATATCATCAATGAACACACCACAAACTTATCCAGATAAGGTTTACAAACACTATTCATAGATGCCAAGAATACGCAAGCAGGTAGGTCATTTGTAAACCAAATTCATGTACTTGAAATCATAGTGTCCGTATCTCGTTCTGAAAGAAGTCTTAGGAATATCTTCTTCCCTTACTCTTAGTTGATGATAACCTGACCTTAAGTCGATTTTTGAGTAAACGCTTGAACCTTGAAGTTGATCGAATAAGTCATCGATCCTGGGTAATGGGTAACGATTCATTATATTAAGATTTATTCAACTCTCGTTAATCGATACACATCCTAAAAGATTACCTCTTTCTTTTAAACAAAATAAGACAGGAGCTCCCCAAGGGCTATGTACTGGTCGAATGAAAACTCTCGTCGGGTTAGGTTCATGCAGTTTGATTAAATAACTCCTGCATTTCTGAAGGAGCTAATTTGTTCTATAAGTTTCGAGCTATAGGTTCAGCTCCCGGGGATTAAGTCAATTTGAAAGTCTACTTGCGAACGTAGGGATACCTAGGTAGATCTTGCATGAAAACATCTAATGAATGTTTTCTTTTATCTACGGAATGTCTTCAGATCTCGTTCTCGTCTGCTTTCTTTTCCGATAACTTTGATGATCATAACAAACATACAACCTCGGATATATACTATTTCATTTTTTATAGCAAGATATGAGATTAGTCGAGTTTTACTTCGATCAGCCTCGATGATAGAGTTTCACCGTCGATTAGGAATGTTAACAACTTTCATCGTCAATCACAGAGAATTTGGCATGATATTATGGATAACCAATCCAAACCGGATGACAACGTCGACACTGCTACCAAGCTTAATTGGCATGAGATCGAATTTCATAAGTTGATTCACAAAGTTAAAGTGCAGCCTTTAATAATAGTGTTTGTGCTTACTAGGTTTCCATCAGCCATTCAATAATATATTATAAAGGGTATCTATTGTAATAGACGGAATATTTAGCATAGAGGCAAGCGATAAGGATATAAAACTTCTATCAGCTCCGGAATCAAATAATACCCTGACTAAATGCTGATTTAGGAGAAACATACCCGTAACGACGTTTGGATCTTGTTGGGCATTCTAACTCCTCAGCAATAGGCTCTTCTTTTTATCTCTTAAAATGTAGGCTCTTCCCTGGGCATTGATGTTGGTATTTTGGTACTGATTTGTATAATTCCCTTTTTCTCCACAGGCATGACATACAATTGTCACTGGTAGTTGATTACTTCTAGTGGTTGGCTTCTTGTTTCGGTAGTTCTTGGTTAAATGGTCTACATTGTTGCAAATATTACATTTACCAGTGTAAGGTCCGGTGTGATGGAGATTGCATCTCTTGCATAATGGGAGGTCTCTGGCATATCTACTGTTTCCAGATGGAGTAACAACATAAGCTCTAACAGCTTTTTGCCTTTGGTTTTGTTGTAGTTGGTGATTGTTGGTGTTGGTGTTACTGTAGTTGTTGTTGAAAGTTCTTCTGTCGTCAAACTTTCATTTGTTGTCACTTGATACTTGCATTGGAGTATGCTTGGTTACTTGATCCATTAGCCTTTGAGCTATGTTAATGGCTTCCTCTAAAGTTTGAGGTTTAGAGGCAGTAACATTTCCTTCAATGCTTCGAGGTAGTCCCCCGATAAAAGCTTCCAAGAGTTTCTCGTTGTTTGGCACCATGTTCGGGCATAGAACTGTTAATTCTTGGAATCTTCTAACATAAGGTTTAAGATCATTTCCCTTTACAGTCAGATTGTAA
Organism: Tanacetum coccineum; assembly: GCA_026074375.1. Lineage (NCBI taxonomy): Eukaryota > Viridiplantae > Streptophyta > Magnoliopsida > Asterales > Asteraceae > Tanacetum > Tanacetum coccineum. The sequence goes on from BQNB010110206.1 coordinate 14,616, forward strand.
AGTTCTTCTTCCATTTTTCTAATTTCAGTCTGGGGACAATACTTGTTTGTCAGAAGCCTTTTTAACTCAGTCCAGGTGATTTGATTGGCTTGATCTACTCCCATAGGTTGGGCATATGCATTCCACCAGGACAAGGCATCGTCAGTTAGAGTACCAGTAGAAAATGTTACTTTGTTTTCTTCAGCACATCTGCTATGAGAGAATACTAATTCGGTTCGTTCAAACCAGCAGATAAGGCCAACTGCTCCTTTTGTACCATTAAAGTAGAAAGGTTGACAGCTGATGAACTCTTTATAGTTTCCCGTTTTTACTACAGGAGTTCCAGTAGGACCGGTGTTCCTGTTGGGATTACTAGCATTTGCCATTGTTGCAGCTTATGCTTCTAGAGCCGCAGTGACACTGTCAGCAATTCGTTTTCTAATTGAAGCTTAAGTCATGGCCGGTGCTTCAGATGTTGATGTCTTTTTAGGAGGCATTCTATCAACAAAAGACAACACGTAATAAGAATGATATCACAAGTTTAAAATTGTTTAAAGAGTAATGCTTATTTAAAATGCTTAAAGTTCAAGAATAAGCATTGCTATGAGAGTGATGAAGATGAAAATGATGCATATAATGATGATGAATGATGATAATGAATGATGATGATGAATGGTGATGATAAATGGATCGGTATTATGAAACAACAAGGTATATAACGGGATTGCCTTTATATTAAGAACAAATTGCCTTAGTACTATACATAGTCAAGATTTAACAAGTGTTTTTATTTATACCACACATCCCGTGGCTAGGTTAAAAGCTAATACTGGAGTCTAAGCTAGTAGTTGGATGATTATTCCATACGGTTCTTGAGTTCGTTGATGGAGTCTTAGAGATTTTCTATATCCGCTTGGTGACGAATATACATGTCGTTGATAATGTCTCCTAGTTCAGTAATCTTGAAGCGGGCTAGAGAAATCTTACGGTTACTTCCCATTTGTTTCCTCTGGAGTTTGGTAATTTGGACACAAGCTTGTTGAAGTTCAGCTTCCAAAATATCGAAATCTTGTTGGATGATTACTCGTCCTTTTCCGATACCTTCGACTTTATCTTCTATATGCACAATACGATCGAGAGAGAGTTCTCCTAAGTAATTCATAATTTCTTCGATTTGTTCCTCATGACGCTCTATACTTGTCTTTCGAGAGCTTTCACCTATCTCAAAGGCTTGAGGTAGGGAAGAGGTAGAAGAAGATGATCAGTCTTGTTTCTTTGGTGACAAAAATTCTTTCGGAAGAAAGAATTCTTAAGGTTTAGGTATTAAAGATGGAGGTATGATAATTGGAGGCGGGATAGGTGATTTTTCAGTACAAAAGGCTTGTAAAACTTTCATGTAGGGATCATCATGAAATAACAAAAGAGTTGGTGAAGCTAAAGGGACTATTCCTAATGAGTTGGAAGAGCTAGAGTAAGTTTTTCCTGGTGAAGTCGGGATATAATCCGGAGAAGCCGGAGGAAGATAGTTTGGGAAGTTGGAGGAAAAGGCATCCTCCATATTGGAAGTAGGATGGTCGAGAGAAGACATCGTTCTATTTAACAACCCAGTGGTAAATAACATAAGTTATTTATTTAGTAATATAATAGTTATGTATCTTTACATACCATTTCAGAAGATATAGCGGCACGGAGGACTTTCTTGGATGGAAAAAGAAAAATAGTTATAGTTAAGGTTTCAACCTTGTTCTCTATAACGTGGCTCTGATACCAAATCTGTAACACCCCCAGGCCTTATCTCTATAACTTAGGCTCTTGATACCAAATCTGTAAAAACGACCCCTATTTTTACATATAACACGGAAGCTAATCTGGGGTATTACTTCATGGGTACAACAGTCATAATCATCAAAGAACTAATCAAAAGATAGTCATTTTTTTTAAAATAAGTTATCCATTCATTATTTCTTCAGAGTGTTTCAAACGAGAGGATTCCAGAATCTAAAATACCACATTTGAATGATAACGTTTTTTCCATCTTCGTGTCCTCATGCACTCCGTTGCATAGTACCTGAGAAAAACATGCTAAAAAGGTACAACACAAAAGGTTGATTAAATCATAGGTTTAAGTAATATAATATGAATGCAAAATGCGATATTTGGGTTACATTGATAATACACCCATTATTGAAAACATAATTAGTAAATTGCAATTAGCTCAGAAATCATCCTGTAGGTTATAATGATAATATTGCCCCTGCGGGCACCTTTGCCAAAATACCCGCATAATTTCTAATGATGTGCAATTGGTTATCGTTACTGGATACACCAACGGGGAGTCCAGCCCAAATAGATCTATTCACATCATTCGCGCTTAACTACAGAGGAGTAATTAACGGTTCATGATATAAGGACTTAAAGGCACAAGCAGTACTTAGGCCAATAGAAATTGAAAAGCATGGTAGAAAGAATTTGCATTCATGTTTATAAGCAATTAATCTCCCTCGCGGGTTTATAAAAAGATTGAAATGCGAGGCTATGAACTCACCTGAGCAGTTATAGGGAAATTGATAGCTAATGTATAGGGAAATAAGGTAACTGGCTTCAACAATACTACGGAAATCACACAAACACCTGGGTTAATATATGACAAGGTCTTAGTTCTTTGATAGTATTATCAGGTTTTTTGGATATCCGATGTTGGTTTTGATATAAAAATTATATAACACACAATTCGGAAGCCATCATAGTTTAGAAGTCATTTAGTACACGTTTAGTGGAGCTAGGGCAGCTTTAAATCGTAAACCCAACAACTCAGACAGAACGTAGTACCAAGATGAAACTTCTTAATATGAAGCTCCCTAGTATTGTGGTATGATTAGGGTCCGAGACATGATTTTTGAAAGCACATTGATGATGAATGATATAAGGATTAGAACATAAGTAATTTTTTAAACATTTTATTCAATATCAGAAATGTTAAGCAACGAGTAGCGTTAATCAAAAGTATGTCTGGTAATGTTTGGAATATGATTTTACACATTTTTCAAAATATTGACATTTTAGACCCAGGGTTTGGAAAATTGCAATAACCCCTAGGTTTGCATTTTTAGACTTTGTCCTTCAACTTTGATTGAAATACCAAGTAAACCTATACTTTAAAAAGTGACATAATAGATCCTATAAGTTATAACTTTGATAAAATGACACTGTTAGTCTCTTTTAGTTATAAGTTATCTGAAATTTACGATATATACCCTTGCATGATTATAATTACAACATGTCCAAATGCCATTCAAGCTTAATCTAACAATTCAATAGTCATTTATAATTTATAATAAACTAAAATATGAAGATTTAACACATCAAACATAAGTTTACTTTAACGATTCGTTAAGTTAAAAGGTAAAAACAGGCTCGAAATTAAAGGGTTTCAAATGAAAACACGCGGTTTTAAGGTCAAATTCCACTTATGACTTTTATCAAAAGCACTTATTTTAACATATAATAGTCTTATAGGATTGATTAAAAACAAAAAGTTTACCAAGATTAACCCTAGTTTAATATAAATATGAAATTAGGGTTTCGTGTACGGTTTTGGATCAAAAAGGCATAACACTTAGTTTTTTGAGTTCAAAAGCTTATATTATGATTTTAGCAAAGATACATATGAACATCATGACGTTACAATAAGATAATATAAGCTTATAGAACCTGGTTTTTGAGATTAATAGCTTGGAAACGGGTCAGAATCGGTGACTTTCGGCAAGATGAAGATGATGAAGACCTCATGGATCTAGGGTTTTGTGTGGTTAGGATTGGGAATAAATGGTAGAGAGATGATAAATGGTAGAGAGATGATATAAGAAAAGAAATTATATTAAAAAATGTTATTAAAAGGGTAAATAAAAAGAAAAGTATTGAAAAAACATTTTTTTCAGCAATAACCGGTGCTACGTCAGACAGAAGGTTGCATCCGGTGAGTCGCTACATACAATCGCACATATTTAAAAGTTCAGCGACACAATGACAAAAAAATAGTTGCCTACATACAATGATAAAAAATGTCAAGTTTAGTACATTTTTAGGTAATTAACCCTTCTTTTAAAAGTTGTAAAGAGTTACGTATAGTTATATGTTCTTATAATTAGTTGTGGTTGATTATAAAGATATTATTGTGTTCTTAATGTAAATTGGTGGAAGGGATTAAGTTAGTATGGAGCTGTTGTTTTGTTGGCGAAATAATAAAAATTGGTGGAAGGGACTAGGTTAGTATGGAGTTGTGTTTGTTGGTGAAATAAAGTGGTAAACTAGGAAATGTAAACTTGCTGATAAGAATAGTTTACGGTGTTTTTTGGAAAGCAGGTCTCGGTTTGAATAACCGAGGGTTTGAAAATAGAAAGTAGACTTAAATACATTCGTATGGATATAAAATTCATTAAAATCCGACTTAAAACGAGTGAGTTATGACCAAATGAAAATCGGGTAAAAACTAGACATTTTTCCAAAAAAACTGCACTTGTACACTTGCTGACCCGAAACTTCGGACGCGTTTTTGACCCATTTCTGTTCCGAGCCGGGGGAAACGCATAGGAGATTTTTCGTAGTCCTCGGTCTTACCTTTAACAGTAGTATTCGGCCGTGTCGTAAATCTTTATAACGAAGAAGTTACGACCTTTGAAAGTTGGACTAAAAACTGAATTTTTATTAAATTTCCAGCAACTATTTTCTTATAAAATGTGAGCTGATCGGATGTTTCAAATGCCGTTTTTGGGCGTTTTGAAGTCCGAATGAGCTATAAAATCCTCAAGAAATGTTATAGTATTATCTAAATACTTTTCATACGAGTCGGAATTTTTCAAAAATGTTAAGAAACGAGCGAGTTATGATTTATTAAAGATGGGTACTTGGAAATTATTGTAAAGTATATAAACATGAATATAAATAGCGAACTTGACGAACAATGTATTTTGACCTATAAAACTGAAATGAAAACGTGTAGATGGTGATATAAGGTTATAAAAATACATTTGCATCATTTCACTTCATTTGCATAATTCTAAATCGACCCGTTATTAATTAGGCCGCGTTTCGAAACTGTTGAACCATTTCACTTGATTGATTTATTCCCGAATCATTACCTTTACTTAAGGTGAGTTTATAGCCCTGCTTTAACTTGTTTTCAATTGCTTTACAAATCTTGAGGTGAGATACACTGCTTGTTTTACTTTTGGACGCAAGTACTTTTTACATAGTTACGCATTTGCCTAAGTACCGATAACCCACTATGCCCACTATCATGAATCGTTAATTACGTGTTTTAAGTGCGAGTGTTATAAATAGATCTATTGGGATTAACATCCCCGTTCAGGTAAGTAACGCTTACTTGTTTCGGAGTTGCTAAACATAACGGACGTATACCATGTCAGACTTCGGGTGTCTCGGGTTGGACACCTACAAGGGCAACTTTACTTTGCATACACAAAATTGTTTAGCTTTGGTGTCATGAGTTTAACGCAATCGTAATTACTTTTGTAACATTGTATGTGTTGCAATAGTTATACTCATAAAATCTTGCGGTCCACACTTTCTACTTACTTAAACCTATGAACTCACCAACTTTATGTTGACATTTTTAAGCATGTATTTCTTAGGTGCTTAATTCATACTGACATTATTGAAGTGCATTGGAGTCCTAATTTATCAAGTCTATTTTTCATGGATTTTCACTTGCACCAAATTATTCTCGTTGTATTTATAACTATGAATTTTTTTGATGCAAACTTTGGGACCACTTGTTTTAAAACTTATTTATTTATTAATGTAGCAACGAGAGTATCTTTCAAACGACTCATGTAGAGGTCGATCTTTTATATCCTGTGCTTATGTATTTTTTTGGTAACCATGGTTTTTGCTCTTTAGGCTGACTAATCCACGGGGTTTGAACCCACCGCCACACACACTTAAAGCAGGTAAAACCCTCCCTTTTCAAGAGGTTGGCCATGGCCACTTTAGAGTTTTTTACACCTAGCAGGAATCGAGCTTGGGACCTCATATCACACCCCCAAATAGGGTCCCTTCCGATTTGGCGTTCGGGGGCGTGACGTCCATGGCTATTTCGAGTACAAAGCATAAAGAACGACCTTTAAGGGTACATTTGAAAAATAAACACCGTTGCATAAATTTAAAATATTAATAAGTTTACATCAATCAAATATAAAAGGTTCAAAAGACAACATGCGGAAGCTTAAATAAGTTTAACAATGGTATTTAAGAAAAACATAGATAAAATATAGAAAACTGGTTCGGCAATAGGCTTCATATAGTTCAAGCAACGACATCCATGTTAAAGCACATGAGAAAAACATGCTTAAAACATCAACATAAAGTTGGTGAATTCATAGGTTTAGTTCAAACGATGTTATAGTGGACCATAAGATATCAAAACGTATGCGACAGTTATAACAGATACAACTTCACATAAAAAAGTATTTACGTTGCACTAAGCTCATGACACTGAAGCTAATAATGAAAGATAGCATGTACATTGATATAAGTATTTGCTTACCCTTACAAGTGTCCGACCAAAGACCACCTAACCAGTTTCGACATGACATATATCCGTTTAACCGGGAGCCCCGTGGGTAGTGAGCGCTACTCACCCGGATAGGGATAATTAGTCCTAATAGATCTATTTATTCACTCGCGCTCCCTCAACCGGTCCTCCGGTCAAGAAATTAATAGTTCATGATAGTTTGGGCAATTGAGGTCTAAATGCTACTTAGGCAACACGTAAATAGGGAAATCTCACGTATAGTCCTTGTGTCCAGTTTTAAAAACAAGCAATGTTTCTCACCCCAAGTATAAAGCACTTATTCAAAATGAGTAAAAGAGTGGGGCTATGAACTCACCTTGATTTGGCGAGTTGAGGTAGCGAATAGTCTAGAAATAATTCACTTTGTAACGAACAACAATATACGAAAGCAACCTATGAAATGGACGTTTGATTTAATATCAGATCGAAGTGAATTTATGGAAAATGCATAAGTGTATACTAGTGTACTTTTGTTAATATATTCCCAAAAAGAATTAACGGTTGTGATCGTGTAGTAATAAAATATTTCCGTAAGTAAAAGAGTAGAAATAATATGTGTTTTAATATTACATAGATATATAAACGTCTAAATAAAAATATATTTTATATATATTTTATATATAATATTGTTCGTTACTTAATTTAAATTCTCGTATCTCATTTTATCATGTACGTTTTCTAGTATTTACTAAGTATAGTTATTTATAAAAATTTCGGCATGACCCGTTCGTGTTTACATCGGCATGACCCGTTCGTGTTTACACGTTTTTCCAAAGTCGTAGACTTTATTTAAAGCCATTTTTCAAACCACTTTCAATCCACTTTTCATAATTACAAATTTATACATTCATCAAATCCATTATTATTTGCAACATCCAACGTTTAAAAATAAATTAAACGTAACGCATCTAAATCGTACACTATTAAATAAGCTATTCGCGAACTTATCCAATAAGCTACACCGTAGCTTTATGCCTTGTTGTTTTGTATTTATGTTGGGCCTTGGCCCGTTAAGTCCGAAAATGTAGTTTTACTTATCCATTTAATCCGATAAGTAAAACATTAAGCAATAAACACGTGACCTAAAAATAAGCTATCAATAAGCTCAAAATAAGCCAAGTATAATAAGCCGAACCATATAAGCTCAAAAATAAGCTCATGGTGTTGGCCTTGTATGTGGGACGCGACTTTAAGCCCTAATAAAGTATATTCAAGCTTATTTATTAAGCCGAATAAGTTTATCGTTTGTCATTTCAAAATAAGCAAGAAGATAAGCTAATAAAATATAAGCTAAACAAACATTTCTTCTTTCTTTTCTAGTTTAGCCGAACCAAATATAAGCCCTAATAAGCTCAAAATAATCAAATAAGCTTTCCAAAAGCTTATTACAATAAGCCGAATAAAATAAGCTATA
>BQNB010110207.1:0-22599 GCA_026074375.1 Tanacetum coccineum
GCACACACTGCAAACATGATGTCAGGTCTTGAAGATATAAGATACATCAATGAACCAATCATTGACCTATACATATGAACATCCACTTCTTCACCATATTCATCCTTGAGCAAAGGCTTTTGAGTTTCCATTGGTGTGCTTGCAGTCTTGACTTTTGTAAACACAAATTTCTTTAAAGTTTCAACAACATATTTATCCTGACTAATAAATATCCCATCCTTCTTCTGCTGCACTTGTAATCCCAAGAAGAATGTAAGTTCTCCCATAGAACTCATCTGAGATTTCTCGTGCATCAACTTCTCAAATGCATTGCATAGCTCCTTCTTTATTGAACCAAAGATGATATCATCCATATAAACTTAGACTAGAAAAATATCACCTTTTTGCCTTTTGATGAATAAGGTCTTGTCAATTTTCCCTCTTTGAAACCCATTGTCCAACAGATATGTTAAAAAGGTTTCATACAAGCTCTAGGAGCTTGATGTAGTCCATACAGTGCTTTTCAAACTTCTATACTCTATCAGGAAAGTCTGGATCTTCAAATCCCGGTAGTTAACATACATACACCTCTTCTTCAATCTTCCCATAGAGAAAAACACTTTTTATATTCATTTGATGCACCATAAAATCTTTAAATGAAGCATAAGCTAAAAATACCCTAATTGCTTCACTTCTTGCAAAAGGGGCAAAGACTTCATCATAGTCAATACCTTCTTCTTGTGTGTACCCTTGAGCAACCAATCTTACTTTATTTCTTATCACAATTCCCCTTTCATCTTTTTTATTCCTTAAAACCTATTTAGTGCCTATATCCCTTTTTCTATTTGGTAAATCCACTAAATTCCAAACTTCTTGTAACTTGAATTGTAGAAGCTCTTCCTACATAGCCTCTATCCAGCTTGGATCCTTCAACGCATGAATTACTTTTTTGGGTTCTTCCTGTGATAAAAAGCAAGCAAACAAGCAGTTTTGAAGGTCTTTATGGTTTGTTCTTTGATGAATAGTACTAACAAACCCATGTTCCTTCAAATTCTTTGACATCTTTCTTGTTTATGTAGCTAATTAAAAATCTCCAATTACTTGATCAAGAGGATGATCTTTATGAATTCTTGTAGTTAGAATATGAATGACTTGGATTTTTGTATCCAAATTGTTCATGTCAGCCATTGCACCATCATCTTCATCATTTCTTGAGAAGTCAAATATGCTATAATCTTCCAAAGCAGGCATATTTGGATCAAATGGAAGTTCAATGCTTGTTTTTTCACCAACAACATTAACTTCATTTGTGCTAGCAGCATTAACATTGTTAGTGCTATTAACATTATCTTCCTTCTCTTGATCATTACATTCACTATCTTTTCTTGGATCTTCATCAACCTTCTTTCCATCATCACTTGAAGGTTTGGATCCATCCTCATGAGAACTCTCTGGATCCTGGGAATATGGTGGATCAACAGTCCATAATGGTAGCAAAATGTAATCATTGACAGGTTATGTCTCCTTTCTAGCTTGACCTGCATTATCACTTGCTTTTGTACCTATAAAACCATTAGACTGTGTACCTGCAACAATTAGCTCATAATTCATTGTTCTTGTTAGTGCATCAATATCAAATAGCCAATCTGGTCCACTACCTACAACATTAGGTGTACTCTCACTAAACCTAATATGCAAGTTTTCTTCCACTATCCTTGTTCTACTATTGAATACTCTAAAGGCTTTACTATTCAAAGAGTATCCAACAAAGAAACCTTCATCAGCCTTACCATCAAATTTGCCTAAGTGATCTATGGTATTAAGAATAGTAACAGGACACCCAAATGGTCTCATAAAACTTAAAGTTGGTGTTCTACCATGAAAAAGTTCATATGGGGTCTTGTTATGAGGCTTAACTACTAACACTCTATTTTGCACATAGCAAGCAGTATTAACTGCTTCTGCCCAAAAAGTAGTTGGCAACTTAGAATCAGCTAGCATAGTCCTAGCAGCCTCAATTAGTGTCCTATTCCTCCTCTCAGCAACTCCATTTTGTTGAGGAGTTCTAGCTACACTAAATTGTCTCAAAATACCCTTCATCTCACAAAACTGATTCATTTCTCTGTTTTTGAACTCAGTCCCATTATCACATCTAATCACCTTAACCTTGTGATCTACTAGATTTTCTATCCCAGTTATAAAGGACTTAAGAATGCCACTAGTCTCATCCTTAGTAGCTAGAAAGAAAACCCATGTAAACCTACTATGACATACCCATGTATATTTCTTATATAATTCATCTGTGTACAAGAGGCTTTACATTTTCGTCAGTAGGCGTTGTATTAATGGTGAATCTAACTTGGCCACCTTTAGGCCATCTTAGTAATGGTCTGAATAGAGGTTGTCTCTCTGGTGTAGAGCTGCGTCAATTGTGGCCTTGGTGCTGATTTCCTCCTGTTTGCTATTGCTATCATATGGTTGGTGCTGTGACAATTTGGGGTGGTAGGGTATAACGAGGTCATAGTGGTGAAGGTTACATATGGTGGATGGGGGGGTTTGGGGTTGGGTCGTGCCGGAGTGGACCTTTGGTGTGTGCTGGCAAGAGGGGCGGGTCATTTTCTCTGGATTGGGTTAAGCGGGGTGGTAAGTGGGGCAGGGGTTTCGCATTATTACGTGTCATGGTGGGGGCGGGAGTGGTTCGGTTGGTTTTCAGGGTAGGGCTAGCTTGGATAGGTTTGGGGGTGTGTTTTAGTGTATGGACTGGGGACTGGTTTTTGTTATCAGTCGAGGGGGGTGCATTCATGGGTGGTGAGTATAGTTTGTGTGGTTTCGGGGTAGAGCGCTCATTTTGTGTCTGCGGGCTTTTAGTTTGGATACTGGGGGTTGGGGTCACTGGGAAGGGGTGGGGGCCGGACAGGGGGGGCGAAAGAACACTTTTGGTATGGTGAAGACATGTACGTGAGAGGATGTCGGAGATGGGCGGAGGGAGGGTGTTTATCCTGATGTACTTAGCTCTTTTTTTTTTGGCATACTTTTCGGTAAGATTTAGGGACATGCTTCCCTGTCATGTGAATTGAGCATCCACTTTAATCAATACTTGATCTGTAAATCCATTTTATGGAATTTTGCCCTACACATTAGATAAGAATATATCAGTTTCTTTTTGGGGACCCAAGCTATCACTGTCTTGGATTTGCTTGTGCATCCAATATAATTCAACTTCTTTAGGTGATTGTTCATGTTGTGTTTAGAAACACTGGGCTTAAAATTTAGTCTTTGGTTTCAAACCCAAACTGCTGAGCTTAATAGCATTAACATTATTTCCGTTACAGTATTAACTACTGCTTTTGGCCTAACAATATTAACATTTTTATCCTTAATAGTATTAACCTTCTGATTAAAATTACAGTTTTTAAATGCTGTATTCTTGTGAATGGGCCTCTTAACAGTTGAATGTGCCTTTTTAGAAATGAGAGGATGACATTGGTCTAGCTGTGATTCAATGTTGTTTTTAGTTTCTGTGTGCTACAGTAACTTGATCTAGCAGTATTAATTGTTTACTAGCCTGACTTTTTTTAGATACTGCTCTTGGAACTATGTTCTTTTTAGCACAGGGGTAAGTCTTTTTAGCAAAGTTTTGATGATTCACCCTTTGTGCATTGTTCCAAACAGGTTTTACCATCCTTTGTTTTTGAAAATGTTTATGATGGTAATTGCAGTCAACCTGCAAATGATCAAAACTTCTACACACATAACAGTCCTTATTAAACATCTCAAAATTGCTTCTTAGTCTTTGAGACATCATATTGTTCCAATTTCTTTGATTTCCTCTTGGACTGTGAGTATTTTGCCTATGTTTCTCAACTTGTTTAACAGTTTTCCTAGCAGTTTTCTCTTATTACTTAGGTTTGACAAACTCTATCTTGTGCCAATACTTGGATTAACTGTTTTCTTCTCAGTTTTAGTTGAGAACACATTTTCTCCTAAACTATCTGACTCTCCAATCTTCAATTAATTAGAGATTCATCAGACTTCCTAACTACTTAGTCATCTTCTTCATCTAGACTTTCTATTTTCAACTACAGGCTATTAACAAAATCATCTAAACCAGTAAAAGACAACAGTAGAGTGGTCTGGAGGCATGATGTTTTCCTATGTAGGGAATGGTAGAACTGCATTATGGCCTAAGCCTTTCTTACAGTGTCTACAATATGATTTTCTTTGAGTTTGTGTAAGCTTTTAGATTGCATATTCACATTTGTTACATTTAAATTGAATTTTCATCTTTTTCTTTTAGAGCTATTTTGCTTCTTCTGAGATCTCTGATAGCTATATCTTGACATTCCAATTTTCAAATTTAAGGTCTTAATATCTTGTGTAGTAATATGGACTTATTGGCATTTTAAAACTTCAGTTTCTCTTTCTACTGACTCTAATCCTGTACTTATAAGCATAGAACCATTAAACTCAGATTTCTTAATATCTTTTATGTAGTTTGATCATATTGATGTTTTAAGGGTTTCATACAGTTTTCAAAAAAGATTTTGTACATATTTGAATTGTAGATTACCGTCTGAAGTAGAACGTGAAGATGAGTAAGGACATGTGTGCTAATTAGGTCCTTCCTTTTGCCCTGATCATCTAGTCATACCTACCAAGGCCATCACTTGACTCCAGAGGCTGTGGAAGTGGATGTTTCTACATGCACGTCCTTCTTGTGCTTTCCCTAGTTCTTGTTGTCCTAATTTCTTGGAGCTATAACATTCTTTTAGGCAAAATATCCCTTTCTTGTGGTAGTTGTTAGCACTCACTTGGACTTATCAAGCCACAAACTCATTAATCATTAATAGTTCGCTTCCTATGTTTTCTTCAAAAACCTTCTACGCCCTATAGTTAACATTAGCCATTTTACATCTCAAATACAATCTCTTCCAAATATCTGGATGGATTTGGTGTATGTCCTCATGTGCAGTTGAGGATTATCTGGTTGAGTAGAATGGAATGCACAAATAAATATAGTCACTTATGTTTTCAATTTTAGAAAGCATTACTTGAGTATTAGCCGCAGAAACTCCATTAGCAGTATAACCGGCCTTGAGCATAGTACTAACTGACTCTATTAGTGATTCTATGTTTTTATTTGAAGAGGACAAACGCCATGTTTTGTTACTTGAACTTGAGCTAGACATTCCTTTGACTTCTGGTTCATACACCTTAAGGTTGTTGTAGAGATCATCCTTTGCTCATCTGTATCCAAATCATTTTTTATCCTCCACGTGAACAACTTCTCTCCTTTCAATGTGTGTTCCCACTTCAGGTGACAACTTCTTAATAGCTTCTGGTTCACATTTTCTTGTGAAATTGTTTCTCCCAAAAGCTCTAACTGACTCACAAGCTTTTGAAGCCTATCAAAAGTTTGATCAAGCATCTCTGAGCTTGCGAGCGTAAAGTTTTTCAATTACTGACATTTTAAAAGATTCCTTGGTCTCTTTGTGCTGCATTCCCACCAATCTCTTTCTACAGCTTCATCAATAGTTAGCATCCTTAATTGAGTAAAACTTTAACTGATGTTCATTAGAATGCCCTTCATTAAAGTACTTCTAGCTTCAACTTAATCCTTTTCTAAGCCTTCTCTTCAGCAGTTGTAGGAGGCATACTTTCTCAACTCCCTTACAACTGTTGTGTTTGGTTGCAGTGTTTCCTTTCTCTTTGCTTCCCAAAGTGCTTATCTATCATCTGGATGTATTGTTCAATTCCTATCATCTATAACTCAAATCACCCAGTATTGGCTTGGGTCTCAACAAAAAAATAAAAAACTATAAAAACCCCAGCTCAAAAACCCACAATATAACTTATCCACCCCCCAGACTTTTGAATGCAGCCACCTTGGGTGTAGAATATGATCCTGGATATATTCAAGCAAGTTTCTCAAAGATAAAAAAACATAACAAGTATTTGGTACCCTTGTTGTCCAGTTGTAAGATACCTCTTGTTGGATCCACTTCAATAGGATTAAATTCCTTAAGCTTGATTTTTAAGGTTTAGTAATACTAGATTTAATCCTAACAATAACTATAGTAGAAAACTTTGTTAAGTGTATTAAAAGATTATGCAGAATTAATCTTTAATATTAGAAGAATTCTTAATGATAACAGTAACACAAGATCCAATCTCAACAAACATTTAAAGATCTAATATTATAAGAATAATTCAAATACTCTCCTAGTATTAGGGTTACAAAATCATTGAAGCTATGCAGAAAAATTTATCGAATCGTAATCAACTTATTAATCTCTTTATTCCTTGGACCTCCTTTTAATCAAAGGAGTCCCTATTTCGATTTACCATTATATTCCTATAGATTAGAATATTCTCTATTATAACACTCTGTGTTTTAGGGTCATTTACGACGTCAATAAATTCACTATTTATTTTTAGTATTGTACGCGTTTACTTTTAAATCGTAATCGTTAAGTTAAATCGCGTAAGCTAAAAATTATCGTTCAATGTAAACGGCATCAAATACAATTTAATGAATTTACATCATAGCAGAGTGTTAGATAATTATTTAGAGGATGGATAATATGAACATTGCACATTTTATTTTTATTGGTTATGTAAAGTGTTTACGTTTCGCGATAAAATACCTTTAGGCATACCTGGAACCACCAAAATTTTCTACGCTTCAACAAATACCCATAATTATACCCAATACTCAAAACTTACAAAAATATCTTATACATATACATCTATGGCCGGATATATATGAAAGAAAACCAAAGATATTATACTTGACTTTGCATTTAGCACATGTTGTTTGATCTTTCAAGCAACCTTCAACAACTATGCACTTGTACAACATGAACCTAATTAAACCTTGGAGACTTTCAACCAAGTCTTAACCAACTATCCCTTCTAAAACCCTCATTGTGTCCCAAGAGAATTTCCTAAGCAAATCTTGCCAATGTTCGTTTGAGTATTATTATAAGTAAGCAACTAGTAAGAGCACATCAATACATCTTATTCTTTAAGGTGTAAACACACATTTTCTCTCTTTGTTTTCCATCTCCCAAACCCACGGCAAACACAACAATTATAACCATACTACAAATTTACTTTACACAAATAACATGCATTCCTTAAATCATATCTAAGATATCCCAGGTGGATTAGAAGGTTTAGTTTGGGGGTTTTACAAGATTTTAAGAAAAGGAAAAGCAAGATTAGGGTTTCATTTGGTTTTAGGGTTTTCAAGTGTTGTAAGCTTGGGTTTTGGTTTCTAAACAAGGGTTTAGACTTTGTTGTTCATTACCACACTTCATATTAAGGTTACCTAAAAACCCTAATCTTTATACTTTCATGATTTTATGCACATATAAGGGTTATTAGTTAATCACCTTCTAGGAACTTATTTACTTGTAAAAATGGAATTTTTACACTTGTTATGTTTTGGTTACAGTTCTCATATGACATCTGGATGTTACTATCATTTATACATGGTATGTATAAGTATTTTACATGTGTGGTTTATGTATAAAAAGTATCTATAAAAAGCATACATAAAAAAGTGTATATATAAAAGTTTCATGACAATATGAGTTATGTAAACTTATAGATATTGTTGATCCTTGGATAAATATATGGACTAATCATGGACTAAGGGCCCTAGGTGTGTAAGATATGTGATTATTAAGGGGTTGTAATGGATTGTAAAAGGGTACTAAACTAAACGGTTTATAAATATCAAGGTTTAAAAATATTTTTAATAAAATGGACCAAAATCCTTTTGTTAGAATTCGAATTTTAACCTTATGAATTTTATTTTTGTATAAATTACTACATTCTTCATGAGGATTTCAAAAGGTTTAAAAAAACTTAAAACCCGATTTATAACGAAGGAGATTACGTAACTTAAAGATATCGATAATAAACGAGTTTATAAAAGAAATTTTATAAAAACCATTCACTCTTAACTTCTGATATATAAAAATGGTTATTTTTCTCAGATATTACTTATTTTTAGGATTCCAAAACATTAAGAATCAAAAATTTTGAAACAATAATTAAGGAGTTATGAATTTCGTAAGTTTCCGATAATTAAAGTTAATAAAAATAATTTTAGTAACTATGAACAGTAAAATTCACTATTCATCTCAGACCTATATTTTTGAAAAATATCATAATTTGATAAAACTTTTAATTTCAAATATATGCTCGAAGGAATCATTAAAAACGCGACCCCCGAAGGTTTTTAAAACGAATTAAAATCGACGTTTACGAGTTTACGGACGACTAATTTTATAAAAATATCTTATAAAAGCCCCACGATAGTAAATAAGTATGTTCACCAGTAGGTTGAAAATATTATAAATTGTTAATTATTGTGATAACTCATCTTAATACTTAAGAATCGGGACTTAAAACGGGGAAATTTATGGCCGTTATTACTAAGAGGATATTTAATAAACGTTTTTACTTTATAAATATGATTTTACGAATGCAATTAGATGGTGATGTAGCTATATAGAATTATATCATAAGTATTAGTTAATTCAAAGGGCTGAGCTACTTATACGACCTATATTGGATTAGATTGCATTCGGTCATTTTTGTGACGCATTTTCTGTGATATATTTGCTATCATTCACTCAAGGTGAGTTCATAGCCCCACGTTTTACATTTATAATGATTTATAAGTTTTGAGGTGAGAAACATATGCATGTTTTACAATTGGACGCAAGTGGACATTTTACACTTATGATTTTCGTTGTTTTCCTAAGTAGCCGATAACCCTCTGACCTCATTATTCATGATTCTGTCAATTAATTTTTGTCGAGCGCGAATGTTATAAATAGATCTATTTGGGATTGACATCCCCGTTCGGGTGAGTCATACTCACTGTGCCGGTTTGCCGGACAATGAACGTATACCATGTCGGACATAGGATGTTGCGGGTTAAAACATCATCACGGGCAATGTTGGCAATTTATATTGCAATTCATACATGTCGAGCTTCAGTGTCATGAGCTTAGGGAAACGTAATCACATTTTATGATGTTTGCATCTGTTGCATTATCATGGGGAAATCTTGCGGTCCTACATTATACATTTTATAAACCTATGAATTCACTCAACAATATGTTGACGTTTTAAGCAATGTTTTCTCAGGAGATCAGTAAGGTACAAGACAAGGGATACATTGGTGGTCGTTATTTTGGAAGTCATGCATTAAAGATTTGGTTGAATTACATTTTAGAAACATTTGTTATGGACTAGAATCTTGTAACTTGTATTTTGAACTAGTGATGCTTTGGGCTTTATGTAACAAACACTTTGCTAAACCCAATGTATCGGTTTTTAAACGACTTTTGGGTCGTTCTTATATATATATATCTTGTGTTATTGATCTATAAAATACCACCCTCAGACCCATATTCTGCTGCGATCTAATTTGGGGGTGTTACAGATTGGTATCAAGAGCCAAGGTTATAGAGAACCAGGTCAAATGTTTTGCTGGACTATAACCGTTTTCAAACATTGCATTCATACAAAGGGGTTTTTATGGGACATACATACATACATACATACATACATACATACATACATACATACATACATACATACATACATACATACATACATACACTAGTTGTTGCATTAGTGGTTAGACTAGATGCATTCATGATTGATATACATGTTATGATATAAATGTATATTACTAATGACGTCTCTATATTAAATATTATTTAAGCTTCTTTTGATTCCTTAGATATTGTCATTTTTGTTTTGGAGATTCCACATGTCTCCTACACGCGGTATTTTATGGTGGTATTTTGGCTCGGTTTTTTTTTCTAATCCATTTGGAAGGTTTGTCAGACTTTGGATACTCGGAGTCGATGACCACCCGGTTGCCAGTGAGGATCCGTTTGCATATGTGGTTAGCCCGGCCTTTTTCAGGCCCCGCCATCTCCTGATTATGTGTCGGGTCCTGAGTACCCACCTCTACCAGAGTTTGTTCCTGAGCCGGTATACCTGGAGTTTATGCCACCGAAGAACGATGTACTCCCAGCTAAGGAGCAGCCACTGCCTGCTGTTGTCTCACCCACTGCTAATTCACCAGGTTATGTTCCTGAGTCTGATCCTGAGGAGGATCCAGAGGAGGATGATGATGAGGATCCTGAGAAGGATCCAACTGATTATCCTACCGATAAAGATGATGATAAGGAGGAGGAGCCCTCCGGAGATGAGGCTGGTGATGAGGACGAGGACGATGAGGAGGAGGAGGAGGAGTACCCAGCTCCAGCCGACTCTGTCCCCGCACCTGTACACCATGTTACGGGTAGGATATCCATCCGACCTCAGACACTCGTATCACTTCCTTCAGATACAGAGGTTGCCAGACTTCTTGCTATACCTACTCCACCTTCATCACCACTTTCCCCATGGTCATCACCACTACCTCAGATTCCCTTACCACCACTACTAGTATCACCACCACCACGTGCTAGTCTTACTTATCCATTGGGATATCAAGCTGCTATGATCCGGTTGAGAGCTGAGGCACCATCTACTTCCCATTCACTGCTATTACCACCACCAATCATACTCTCCTGCACCAGATCAGATGCAACACCATCAGGGACACCACCTATCTTACCTATACCCTTACCGACTTTATCACCATCTTTGTTGCTACCCTCTACTGACCATGGAGCGAATAGGCCTGAGGTTTGCTTACCACCTCAGAAGAGGTTATGTTTTGCTTTTAGTCCTAGGTACGAGGTCGAAGAGAGCTCATCTGTTCCTGCTACTAGACCGACTAGAGGTTTTAGGGCAGACTGTAGTTTCATTGCCACTTTGGATAGGGAGACTAGGCGAGATCTAGAGAGAGAGGTTGGTTATGGGATTACAGATACTTGGGATGAAATGCTTGAGGACATGCCAGGGGCACCGGCAACTGATGAGACAGAGTTAGGTTGGAGGATGACCAACTTTGTTACTACTGTCAAACACATATGAGATTTATGTAAGACTGGGTGAGGCACAAGATGAGATGTCATTAATGAGCGGTCAGCTCAACTTACTACAGAGAGATAAATGTGCTCATGCTCACATTGCTTTACTCATGGAGAGAGATGCCAGACTTTCTCATGAGGCCTGGGGACGGTCTATAAATGCTAGTGACCTTGCACGTTCCGAGGTTATGGCATTGCGTACTCAGGTCAGAGATTGCAGCCTTGCGAGCAGCAGACCGCGCTCGGCAGGCATAACTTGTGGAGACACTAAGATAGATGAGTACACTGCAGACACGGGTGACAGCACTGCAGGGACAGTTAGGACTCGCTAGCGGTCCAGACAGCCAGAGATACCAGAGGAGGCCGGTAGCAGTTCGTAGATTTGGTTATTTTGTAGCTATATTGTATTAGCCTACTAAGTATTACGGGTTAACTCCCGACTAGTAAGGCTTTTGGTTGTTTATATTTCCTTTTGTAACCTAATCGTAGTGATCATTTTGTAACTGAATCAGGTCATGTATGTTTCTAGATTATATATGGAATGGTGGTATTATGTCATGTTTGTAATCGAATTTATTATGAATGAATGTCGATTTTGTACACCTTTGTTAATTTCAATTCAGTTTTCTTTTCACTGGGTGTGTGATCTCAATTTTACTTTATTGTGTATATGTCATTCATGGTTAATGATTTTAAGAAATATAGCGGGTTATTTTATTTTTTAGATTGAAGAAAATGGAACCAAAAAGAAACCACCAGAGCCAACCCGCTGATACCACAGCACTACTTCTATGACATTAATGCCCAACTTAAAGGCATATTGGACTCGACCAAGGTGTTACTGATGCTTTGGCAGTTACGTGATGTGAACCGAATCACGCATTGGCGCCGATGGCAGGCCATAATTCAGGAACAGGTTGTGCTAGAAGAACGGAGCGAGTTTATAGAGAAGTATGCCCCCCCCCCCCACTACCCAGAACCTTCATGAAGTGCCAACCTCTGAATTTCAAGGTCATGGAAGGAGTTGTCGAATTTGGATTCAATGGTTTGAGAATGTGTGTGTGTGTGTGAAACTATGTTCAGTATAAGCAACTGCTCGGTGGAGAACCAAATCAAGTTTTCAACTTGTACCCTTCTTGCAGGTGCACTAACATGGTGGAACTCCCACGTTAGGAATGTTGGTCATGATGTTGCCTATGCAATGACTTGGACTAACCTGAAAAAGAAGATAACTGACAAGTACTGCCCGAGGGTCGAGATTAAGAAATCGGGAGCTGAGTTATGGAAATTTGGAATAGTGAAGGGTACTGACGTTGATGGTTACTGCCATATTTTCAGGGATAACTTTGGCAATGCTTTGTGTGTTGAATGTTTCCTGAGAGTATGACAAGGATTGAGAGAATGTTGGTGGTTTGCTTTGAACATGATCTACGATGTTGTTGTAGAATCAAAGCTAAGGACAATGCAAGAGGCGATTTGAAATAGCAAACTAAACTGATGGATAGAAAATCTTACTTTTACTGGAAATCTTCTGACAGAGACAAGAGAAAGCAAGATGATAACCAGCATCATCAACAAAACAACAACCAAATTTTTTAAAAAAAAAAAAGAGGGATCAGGAACATTGCCGGGCTCACTACCCTACAGGGATCTGGTGAGAAGCAGTCATACGAGGGATCTAAACCCTTATGTGCTAAATGCAACTATCACCATGACGGTCCATGTGCTCCCAAATGCCACAAGTGCAACCGAGTTGGCCATCTGGCTCGTGACTGTAGGAGTACCACCAATGCCAACACTGTTACCAACCAAAGGGGCACTTGGGTAGGTCAGAAACCTACTTGCTATGAATGTGGAGCCCATGGACACTTCAAGAGGGATTGTCCAAAGCTGAAAAACAACAACCATAATAACCAAGCTGGAAATGGCAATGCTTTAGCGAAAGTGTATGCGGTAGGCCGTGTAGGGACAAACCCAGACTCCAATGTCGTAACAGGTATGTTCCTTCTAAACAGCCGCTATGCTTCTGTCTTATTTGATACTGGTGCCAATAGAAGCTTTGTGTTTACTGCATTTAGCTCCCAAATTAATATCACACCATCTGCATTAGATCACTATTATGATGTTGAACTAGCCAACGGGAGAATAATTGGGTTAAACACTATCCTTAGGGGTGTACATTGAATTTCTTAAATCACCCTTTCAACATAAACTTAATGCCCGTAGAACTTGGTAATCTCGATGTCATTATCGGTATGGATTGGTTGGCAAAGTAACAAGCCGTCATTGTTTGTGCCCAGAAAAGTGTTCGTATTCCCTAGGGAAATGAAACGTTGATTTTTTGTGGTGACGGAAGCGACCGAGGAAATGAGACTCGTTTGAACATCATCTCGTGCACTAAAACGCAGAAGTACATGCTAAAAGGATGTCCTATCTTTTTGGCACATGTCACCACAAAGGAGACTGAAGACAAGTCGGAGAGAAAGCGACTTGAGGACGTATTGATCGTTCAAAATTTTCCAAAAATATTTCCTAAAGACTTGTCGGGTCTCCCTCCGTCTTGACAAGTGGAATTCCAAATCTTTTTTGATTTTGGTGCTGCCACCTGTAGCAAAGGGCCCTTTGCGATTGGCCCTCGTCCGAAATGAAAGGATTTGTCAGACCAACTGAAGGAAACTATCCGACTATGGCTTCATAGACCCAATTCCTCACTTGAGGCGCTCCGGTTTACTTGCTTTGTCAAGTCGTAGGCATGGATCGTATTTTGAATGTGCATCACCACCGAAGTGATTTGAACAAGCTAACGGTGTGAAGAATCGTTTTCCACTCCCAAGGACCGATGATTTATTTGATCAACTACAAGGATCCAGTGTTTATTCTAAGATAGACTTACGATCAGGTTATCACCAGCTTCGAGTACGGGAAGAAGATATTCTGAAGACGGCATTCAGAACTCGATATTTAGGACTCGGTATGGTCATTACGAGTTCCAAGTAATGCCATTTGGTTTGACAAATGCACCTGCAGTATTCATGGACCTCATGAACCATATTTGGATAAGTTTGTAATTGTCTTTATCGACGATATACTAATTTATTCAAAGAACAAGAAAGAATATGAAGAGCATCTTAAGGCAATTCTGGAATTGCTTAAAAAGGAGGAGTTGTACGCTAAATTCTCTAAATGTGAATGTTGGATTCCCAAGGTACAATTTCTCGGCCACGTGATTGATAGTCAAGGCATTCACGTGGATCCCACCAAGATCGAATCCATAAAAGATTGGGCATCTCCTAAGACTCCAACGGAGATTCATCAATTTTTAGGTCTTGCCGGTTACTACCGAAGATTTATTGAAGGATTTTCAAAAATCGCTAAGCCAATGACCAAACTCACTCAAAAGAAGGTCGCCTTTAAATGGGGTGACAAACAAGAAGTAGCTTTTCAGACATTGAATCATAAGTTGTGTAGCGCACCCATCTTAGCTCTCCCTCAAGGAGCTGAGAACTTTATTGTTTATTGCGATGCGTCACATAAAGGATTGGGTGCGGTATTGATGCAAAACGAGAAGGTGATTGCTTATGCATCACGACAGCTGAAGATTCATGAGAAAAATTATACTACCCATGATTTGGAACTTGGTGCAGTGGTGTTTGCTCTAAAGATTTGGAGGCACTACTTGTATGGAACCAAGTGTACGGTGTTCACAGATCATAAGAGTCTACAACACATACTTGACCAAAAGGAGTTGAATATGAGGCAACGTCGTTGGTTAGAGTTGCTCAGTGATTACGATTGTGAGATTCGTTATCACCCGGGGAAAGCAAATGTTGTTGCTGATGCTTTGAGCAGGAAAGAGCGAATTAAACCATTAAGAGTCCGAGCCTTAGTGATGACTATTGGTTTGGATCTTCCCAAACAAATCTTGAATGCTCAGACCGAAGCACAGAAACCAGAGAATCTCAAGAACGAAGATGTAGGTGGTATGATCAGGAAGGATATACCGAAGGAAAAGTTGGAACCCCGCGCTGACGGAACCTTATGCTTAAACGGCAGGAGTTGGTTGCCATGTTATGGTGACTTGAGGACTGTGATCATGCACGAGTCCCACAAATCAAAATACTCCATCCATCCGGGTTCTGACAAGATGTACCAGGACATGAAAAAGCTATATTGGTGGCCTAATATGAAGGCCGACATCGCCACCTATGTTAGCAAATGTTTGACGTGTGCTCAAGTCAAAGATGAACACCAAAGGCCATCGGGTCTGTTAGTACAACCCGAGATACCCCAATGGAAGTGGGAAAAATATCACTATGGATTTTATCACCAAGCTTCCTAAGTCGTCGCAAGGCTATGACACCATTTAGGTGATTGTTGACCGACTTATGAAGTCTGCAATCTTTACACCAATGAGAGAGACTGATTCCATGGAGAAATTGGCGAGAATGTACCTGAAGGAGGTAGTCGCGAGGCATGGAATACATGCCTCGATCATTTGTGATCGTGACCCTAGGTTCGCATCAAATTTCTGGAGATCACTTCAGAAGGCTTTGGGTACTAACTTGGATATGAGTACTGCGTACCATCCGCAGACTGATGGACAAAACAAGAGGACTATTTAAACTCTCAAGGATATGCTACGTGCTTGTGTGATCGACTTTGGAAATGGTTGGGTTAGACATTTTCCACTAGTTGAGTTTTCTTACAACAATAGTTATCACGCTATCATCAAGGCTGCACCTTTTGAGACACTTTACGGTCGAAAGTATCGTTCACCTGTTTGTTGGGCCGAGGTCGGACAAGTTCAACTCACCGGTCCAGAAATGGTCCAAGAGACAACTGAGAAGGTCATCTAGATCAAACAAAGAATGCAAGCCGCTTGTGACCGACAAAAGAGTTATGCCGACTTAAAGCGTAAGCCGATGGAGTTCCAGGTTGGGAATAGAGTTATGCTTAAAGTTTCACCTTGGAAAGGGGTCATACGTTTTGGCAAACGGGGGAAGTTGAACCCTAGGTATGTTGGACCTTTCAAGGTACTGGAAAAGGTTGGATCCGTTGCTTACAAGCTTGAGCTTCCTCAAGAGTTGAGAAGAGTTCACAATACATTTCATGTATCCATCCTGAAGAAATGTTATTTCGACGAACCATTAGCCGTTCCGTTGGAAGGACTCCATGTGGATGACAAGCTCCTTTTAGTGGAGGAACCTGTAGAGATCATGGATCGAGAGGTCAAACGGTTGAAACAAAGCCGTATCCCAATTGTCAAGGCTCGATGGAACTCAAGAAGAGGTCCTGAGTTCACGTGGGAACGCGAAGACCAATTTCAAAAGAAGTATCCGCATCTCTTCACTAAACCCGTACCTTCATCAAGTGTTGCAACTTGAGCCTTGAGGACAAGGCTCTTCTAACGGGTGGAGACTGTAACATTTCTCATTTTCAGGTCATTTCCCGACTCAATTATTATCATTATTTATTTTTAGAGTTTTACGCGTTCGCTTTTAATTATAATCGTATAGTTAAATCGCGTAAACTAAAAATCATCATTCAACGTAAACGGACACCAAACAAGTTAAAGTTTACGTCAAGCAAGTGTTATAGAATTATTTAGAGTATAATTTATAACTTTTCCTATTTTATTTTTATTGGTTACGTAAAACGCTTACGTTTCGCAATAAATTACATTTAGGCATACCCGGAAGCACCTATACCTATCTATACTCAAACCAATACCCACAATTATACCCAATACATAAAAATTAATTCTTTTCCTACCCACATATCACTTAGAACCGGATCCATGCATATACACACATAATAAAACCATAAATCTTCCACTAGTGTCACCATCATCTAGTTATAGGACCACCAAGTACACTTACAACTCCAATTCTCCATAAATTGGCACATCATGGTACCCTAAAACCCATCTTTGGCCGTTGCATTGTATTGGAAGGAGGAGAGCTCTTACATGTTGTACTTCAAACCACTCCAACACATGGTTTATGTTTAAGGTTGTTTTGCACATTACTAGTTGCTATATAAGGCAAGTCCAAGGTTAAGCATCCCACTCTTTCATTTACCAAGCAAATAAACTCACAAAAACTCTCTCCCTACAAGCAAAACCCACGACTTACTTTTATCTATTAGGGTTTCATATTAAAATTCATTCTACAAATATTCCAAGCATTCAAGCATTCATTCTAAGTATACCTAAGGTGATACAAGAGTATTGGAAGCTTGGGTTTGTGGTTTAACAAGAAGTATACAAGAAATATAATTAGGGTTTTCCTAATTAGGGTTTGATCTTGTGGTTGATTCATTGGGTTTAAGCTTAAGTATAAGCTTGTGTTCATCATCCTACTACTCATCTCTAAGGTCCATTTAAGTTTTAACATCTTCATTATTCATTTACATGTTTACATACTTGATATATATGTTAATCACCACCTAGGTTTACTTTATGAAGTTTATAAAACAAAAACCATGTACATACATACACGAACTCAGTTTCTTTATGATTAAAATGATGTTCTAAATATTTTAATATGTTTAAAACAAGTGTTTACAAGTAATGGAAAGTTTACATAATTATTTGTCAAGTTATGGTTATTTATTTACTTATAAAGTTTAGTTAAACAAATAAATATGTTGGACAATTTTTTTGGACAATATGGACTTATATTGATGGACATATTATAGAGGACTTAAGATGTATCAAGTTATGCTATTTAATAAGTTAGAGAACTTCTATTGGTTTAATAAAGTAAAAAGTATATAAAACAAGTGTATAAAACTAATTATGTACAAACTTACTTACCTACTGTTTGAATTCGTGTATAAATATATATATTTTATATTTTATTTAATTGATACTTATCACAAGGATCGTAAGCATATAAGAAACTTGAAAAACCGAGCAATAACGAAGGATATATAACATTTTTAAGTTTACAATAATTAAATGTATAAAAGTATTTTTATAAACTTTCACTTACTGTTACTGTTCATAACAGTACCAAACCATATTATAAATATAAAATTTGATTAGACTTTTCAAATATGAATCCATACATATAAAGAACAAGCGAACCGGATTAAATATGAGTAAGTTATGACTTTTGGAAGGTTACGACAATTAATTATATAAAAGTAATTTTATATAATTTTATAAAAACAATTAAAACTAGTGTTCATCAGCGGCATAAATATTATAAATATAGTATTTTGATATATTTTCTTAATACGGAGCCATGGATAAAAATAACGTGTTGTGGGGAAAACGAACGTTTTAAAGTAAAGGATATAAGTGTTTTTATTCAACGTATGCACTATTTTTACTTTTGTGCACTATCTTATAAAAAACAATTAACCAATTATATAATATCATTATTATATTCAATAATATATTAAACACATGTCTTATTAACAAACAATCAATTGTGTGGACAAGAACAAAACACTTTACTTTTTACGGGTTACAAATACATACTGCAAAGGTTATTTGACCAAGTATGATTTGATTAATTATTTCAAACATTTTTTAACTAAACAAAAACTAATTAGGTGGTGGTTTAACTATATAACTTGTGATTGTAGTACTATTAAGTACATTGTACTTCATCGGCCTACATTTAATTAGGTTTGCGTTCGGGGAATTTCGCTCTTGTCGACTCCACTCACTTAATTTTATATTATCAACACTATTCATAAGGTGGAGTTCATGCCCCCTGTTTTCTTACTATATCAATATTTTACAATTTTTGGGTGAGAAGGAAACTTGCATTGTTTTACAAATTGGACGGCAGTGTACATTTTATCATGATTATCGTTGTTTGCCTAATAGCGAATAAACCACTGTGCCCATTATCACTGAACTACAATTTTACTTTGTGTATTGAGCGCGGGAATGTTATAAATAGATCTATTTGGGATTTGACATCCCTGTTCGGCTTCGTGTTCGGGTGAGTAGCACTCACTGTGCCGGTTTGCCGGACAACAGGCGTATACCATGTCGGATTTGAGATGTTGCGGGTTAGAACATCATCAAGGGCAATGTTGTCAATTTATATTGCAATTCATACATGTCTAGCTTCAGTGTCATGAGCTTAGGGAAACGTAATTACACTTTGTGATGTTTGCATCTGTTGCATTATCATACACTTGGAAATCTTGCGGTCCTATCTTATATTTACATAAACCTATGAATTCACCAACTTTATGTTGACGTTTTAAAGCATGTTTTCTCAGGTCAATGAGGTACTAGGAGCTAAGGATACATTGAGGATAGTCTTTTGGGGAGTCGTGCATTAAAGATTTGGAGTCATTACATCTTGGGATAATTGTTATGATCTAAAATCTTTGTCATCAAATGTTGAACAACTTAATCCGTTGCGATTTGTATTAAACAATTTCAATAAATCCAATGTATCGTATTTTAAATGACTCTTTTAGAGGTCGTTCTTATATCTTATGCTATTGATCTATGAAGTAACGCTCCCGGACTCATTATTAAGCTGCGATCCAATTTGGGGGTGTTACAATTTATACCTTTAGCTTTCTCGAGTTAAGGAGTGAGTAGTCATATGTATCTATTCCATCATTATGGATATGTATATGTGGTTTTGTCGCCTTTTCTGGAGCATTGGTATCGGTATTAAATTATATGAGAGTGTACCGGTAGTGTATATAATTCTAGAATTTGCTTTAGTGATGCATCCTGAGACTGTGTGGTGAGTATTATGAATTGCTAAATGATAAGAGGCACTAGGATTAACACATGTTTTAAACATGTATTTGTTATTATGGTCACATCGACTATATAACTATCCACACACCCATGCTTTGCACTCATTTTTAGTGCAAGACTCCCCTAGTGAAACCCTCCGAGCCTTTCCTTTTCGCGGTTCTCGTAATTTTCTAGTTAATCCGGACTGTTAATGAAGAGCATTGTTTACCCTTAAACCAATTGTTACACCCAAAAACCTTAGCCTACCTTGTATGTACTCGCTTTTAGTACATTATTGTTTAACCTAAGTTAATTATTTAAGTACACGGTTGTTAAGTCCTTATCCTTGTAAATACTGCTTTGGGACAATTGGAATTCATGGTAGTATTTATTTCGCGGAAGAATGAGGAAGAAAAGTTAAGTCAATACGCTCATATGTTTGTCAAATGGCCTCCATGTTTTTTTGATCCAACTCAATTCGGGTCAATAGATTAGTTTATTTACCGAGTATGTAAAAGTTCAAGTGTAGGGGTATTCTATAAACCCCCATGATGTATTATATGTTTAAGCAATGGCAAGGCAAAAGTGTACGAAAAAAATAGAAAAGTAAATGAAAAAGAAAAAAAGAACGAAAAAAAGAACGAAAAAAAATTGAAAAAACTATATAAAAAAGTGAAAAAAAATATACGGGCTGCCATTTGCTTATTTTATGTTTATGTTTATCTTAGAGTCAAGAAAAGAAAAGAAAGAGTTTGATGTATAGTTGTGTAGAGTTTGTACAGCTTGTCCGAGTGGTAGAATTTTTGGCTTAGCAACCAAACTAGCGTGTATTCTTATAGATAATTAACTCACCAATTCACCTAAAATTCACCCAAAAAGTCACTCCCTAAATATTTGATGGTTTGTGCTCATGTCATAAGGATATTTATACGGCTAGAAATACATGAGCCTACGGGGTCACACACGTTTACACTTAGATATCATTCTGTTAATGTTTATAATAATATATTTATATATTTGTTATTTATATTAATATATGATTTGACGAAAGAACACTGGCGGTAGTTAATTAGTTCGTTATGAATAATTAACTATAAAGACTTTTTAATTAATGGGTAATTAAATGTAATTAACCATAAATATTAAAAAAATCAAAAAGTCAACACCAAGGGGTGTTTGGGTTGACTTCGACCGGACCTAGCCCAAGGGAAAGTTGGATTGGATTTTGAGCTATCTTTTCCTCCAAGTTATGTATTTTAGGAAAACCCTAAATACATCTACTATATAAGGAGAATCCTAGAGCTCATAATTCTTATCCCTTCATTCTCTTTTCTCTCTTCTTGGTCAAACGAATCAAACAACCCTTTAGGGTTTTTTCGGGTTCAATTATTCTTGTGTTCTATTGCTCGTTGGTCAAGAACTAGCATTCGGGTGATATTGTTTGACGTGTAGTGTGGATACACGTGGAGGTTATTTATTTTAGTAACTTATAGTGGTTTTGGTTAGCACGGTTTAACACACACGTGCGTGTACACGAAGACGATTGCATTTCGTCACTAGCTTGGTTGCTAAAGGTATGCTTCCTTTATTTATGTTTATGTTTTTATGGTTAATTATTTGTGCTATATGTGATCTATATCCGCTGCGTAGCTCGTAGAATATTAAAGTAATATTAAGATTTTAGACCACGATTTCCAACAGTGGAATCACGAGCCAACTCATATAGCGTAGTAATAACATAAAAAACGTAAAAATATGTAAAAAAATGTCGTATATATGCAATTATTTGCTTGCCTTTTATGTGAAGATATTTTAGGAAATTATTTGGAGAAATAATACTTTCCTTAATTATGTCACATAAATAAGGAAATAAAATATGAACATATTTTACATGATATCTAATTCGCTCATTATGTGGTTATTTGCGTTTTAGATTTAATATATAGTGTCGCTTATTTATCTTGTTATAAATTGTCAACCATGGCTTACATGCATGTAAACCATGGTTACGAAGCTTAATATATATTATATGCATGCGTAGTCAAACGGTATGCATGAGATCATTATGTGAATTAATTGATTAATTGCTAAAGTAGGGAAGAGCTTAGTTGAATTAAATGTTTTAATTGTGTAATTGATTCTGGTTTAGTATAATTCAATTTGGTAAATATGGTTTGCATGTTTTATAAAAGGCATTTTTATAATTATGCAAAAAGTGATTTTTAAAATTAATACGGACTAAAAGTACATGGTTAAAATGTTTATTTTATGTATATTTGATACATGCACTTTGCTAAATCATAGGCTATATACGTAAATTTTTAAATTCTTGCAACGTTTTATAACGCATGGGAACCCGCGACGGAACAATACAAGAATAAATAATTTTACATAAACGTTTTAACAATATTTCAAGTAAGTCGTAAACGTTACTAAGGTTTGATTATTTTCCATGGGAAATTAACCTTATCCGAGTAATTTTACTTATACTTGGAAATGTTGTAAACATGGTAACCTTAATTTTATAAATGGCATGTGGTTTACAAAATTATGGAATTTCTATTTATAAAAGTTTTTAAAACGAAAATGGAAATGTTTTATAATTACTAGTGTATAAAGGTTGTATGCATGCTTGCTTATACACAAAATCTTGGTAACATCATTTTATCAAAACTCTGCCCTAAAAATAATTCATTTGCAATCCAAGTATGAAATCACTTAAGTTGTATTTTCTTCTCTATAATAGTTTTAGATAAATTTTACAAATAAGGTAATATAACAATCGTATGGTCAGACCTGAGACTGTAAAATTACAGATTTTGTATTGGACGACTTAAATCGAGTATGATTGTTCAGAACTTCGACCCGGGGCATAAGATG
>BQNB010110208.1:1505-22599 GCA_026074375.1 Tanacetum coccineum
TAATCTAATATTTTATATGTTTTGGGTTTAATCCCAAGCAAAACCCGAGCCCGGGTCCTAGTTAAATATCCCGCGCGTACCTTTTACGCGACGGGGTATATAAACACTTTTCTATTTAGAAAAGAGTAAGTTGTTGAAAGTTGTTCAAACTATCTAAAATATCTTTTCTCTTTTCTCTCATCTCTCTCTAGTTTCTTTCTCTAAACAACTCATTTCTCTTTCTCATTTCTAGCTCGATTTCGTGAACGATTGTATGAAGTGAAGTGTTATGGGATCCTACATACCCTTAATAAGCACTCAGGTATAAGAATAAGCAACTAGAATAAACTAAAGTGGCAAATAAGCTAAAAAGCTACAAACTGATATACTATTAAAATTGCTTTGAAAAGGCGAATAAGCTTAAATAAGCTCTACTAAAGACAGTAAACGAAAATGGGCTTAATCTACTCTAAAAAGCTAAGCAAATCTTAAATAAGCAGAAATAATAAGCTAATAAGCAAAAATGAACTAACAGTACTAACAGTATTAACTACCAGTACTAACCTGGAGTTAGTACTGTTAGTTGAAAATCCCAAAAGAGAACTAGCAGTACTAACTATGGGTTAGTACTGCTTGTTCCAAACACCCCTTAAAGTTTTCAAAAATCATTTTTCTTTTTATTTTAAGCTGATTTGGTCCTAAATTGTTAAAAACAGATTATCAAATAACAAAATAAGACACTTATAAGCAGATTTCAATCAATAATAAGCACTTAAATAAGCTAAATCAATCTAACAGTTTTAACTCATAACTAACAGTACTAACTAAGAAATTTGCACAAATCACTTTTAAACTAACAACTAAGCAAGATAAGCACTAAACATCATAATAAAGCATAAATAAGCAAATATAGGTAACAAATAAGCACTATAAGCAGTTCTACAGTAAATAAGAAAAATAAGAAAAGAGAAACTTACAACACCCTTGCTCAAAACAGGGTTAAACAAAGAGTCTACAAGCTCTAGCTTGTATAAAACAAGCTAGTGAGAGTCCATAAGCCCATCCAAAACTGGCTTATCATCCATAAGCTGTGGTATATTTGAGTGTGATTTTTTTATTTTGATTTTTTCTTAACTAATTAACTTCTTAAGTTTACTTAATTAAAGCAGCTTATAAATAAGCTGTATTGAGAGCTTTTTGAACACAAAACAACACAATTAAGAAGCTTAACACTTGGAATTGTAAATTGACTTAAAACCTCAAATTTGCATTAAAACTTGAAAGTGTTACAAAGCTGAAAGTAAAAGCTGTAAAATGACTTTAAAAACTAAAAATAAGCTAAGTTATATTAAAAATTAAGCTAAGATAATCTAAGATGCCTCCAAGGCTTACAAAAGGCTCTATTTATAGCCGAAGTCTTCTCTTCTTGGACATGCAGCTTGTGTTTTCTTTGTGAGAGATTTCCATGGTGTTTTAGTTGTGTGAGGGACTTGATAAAAGTAATCTCAGCCATTCAATCTTCTTGTGCTTCTTTTTGAGTCATCTAAGCCATCAAAATTACTTGGAAATGGCAAGGGATTGCCAACATGGCAATTATAAAGCTGGGGGAGATAGTGGAGGAGAGGGAAATGTTTTATCCAGGGGGTTGTAGAGGTTGCAGGGTAAAAGGGTGGGAAGACACCCGTGAGTTGTATCTGGGTTTAGTTGGGCGGGAAAAAAATGGCTTTGGATAAGTTGGCAGCTTTGGCCCCTCAAGTTATACTTCCCCCAATTTCCAATTTTAGTCCTTGTCTTGTTATTCTTGTAATACAACTTGAGGTTTGGCAATTTTAGTCCCTCAAGTTGTATTTTCTTCACTTGGTTGACTTTTGACTTTGTCTTTTCCATCCCGTGCTTGGTTTGGTCATTTTTGGCTTTGTTTTTCGTCCTTTTCTTGAATATCCGTTTCCTGCACAATTCAAATGCAAAACATACAAACACAATGTATTTTTGGTAAGCATATACCAATCACCAACCATACAAACTCAAGTTACATATGTATCCGAATCTGTTCTATCCTCGAAGTTTGATGCAAAGACTTTCATAACTTGGAAAGAAAGTTAAAGCAACGCTGAAGAGTGCTTGGACAGAGAAAGATCAGATTGACAACCTCTTGAAAGAAAGAAGGTTAATGAGGAGCTTGGAGAGATTTGTTGGTGGAAGACCATACGGGGGTGACTTACGGCTGTTTCAAAGGACCATATGATTTATCATATGTTGTTCTCATCGTATAAGGTCAATCCTCGTAGATAATTTAATCTTATGAATATATTAATAACTAGGGTAGATTTTTTGGTAAAAAATAAGATGTGCTCGAGTACAAATTTTACAAGAATTTCTTAGTAAATTCAAAATCTTTCGAATAATTGTACTCAGCACCATCTTATAAACCCTCAAAAGTTGAGGGGGAGCAATAATATGTCCCATTCTGCTAGAATACATCATTTTGTCCCCGAACGGTTAATCAATTGATATCCAAAATATCAAGGGATTAACATTTTGGATAAGGGGAGAGAATGTGATTAACCTGGACTTAATGTATATTGACAGAAGTAATCAATTAAAATGGACTCGATGCACTCCACACTTCGCATATACTACGATTACTAAAAACATTCAAAGTGTAAACCTTTTGATATTTATATCAAACACTTTGAATGAATTTTTCAATGACTTTGGTTTGTAATGGTGATGGAATACCCTAAAAGACCGACCATGTACTTAATTTTATGGAGTTATAAGGTGGTTAGGTATAGGTATTCAAATCCCATGATCCAGCCAGAACCGGAGGGATCTACCCAGGGATATCCACTAGTTAGTGTAGAAGTCCTTAGGTATGATTAAAAAGAAGAAAAAGTGAGAATCGGGAATAATGCCGACTGAGATGGAGCTAACACTGGAACAAACCCAACAAGGTGTTAGTTATGAAGTCTCGGTAAGCATTGAAGGGGTTGAAGAATGAAAAAGAAATGTAAGGATAAAGGGTGAAAAGAAAGAAGCCCTCCATACACTTAGGCAGAAACCGGGTCAATACATATGCTGTCAGAAACACTTAGGTGTTGTCTGACATTGAAGACAGTCATGGACCCAGTGACGCTATGCACAAACCCCTCCCAGCCACTCAAAGTCGGAAAGACTTTGTTTCAAAACTCACGGAGATACACTCATTTCTATTGACTTTCTCACTCCGAGTTAGTTGATATTGAAAAGGTGGCACTCAGCTCCAGCCTCCGATCACTAAAATTAAAAGTGCACTATTGAGTCTAGAGCCAAAAGAGATCATCCATTAATCTCATTAGGACACTTGTCATAATTTAGCTTGTTATCTCACACAATGTGAATATCAAGTAATATCATTAGAGTCCTACGCAAGATCCTTGTGATTTTGCCAGAACATCCGAGTGATACTTAGGTATTCACAATGAAGATGGAAATCCTGCTTGAGCCAACATCAAACAAGCTCATGGTAGGTGACTTGTGCGATTCTTATGAATCAAGCTTGTGACAACTGGAAAGCAACAATGGTGCGATTCTTTATGAATCAAACTTGTTCCAGGTTATGGATCAACGGTTAAAGAATTTTGAATTGCTTAAAACTCTCGATGTGTCACAAAACCACTTTAGCAAGTGACACGTCGATTGATTTTCAAATCGATTTTCTATATCAATCGGTGAGATAGTAACTCACTGGTTCACTCTTATCGTGCTGTCTGCTTTGAGACGTTCCGATAATGAGAACATGCTGAGTACGATGAATCTAATACTTATGTGTTAGAAAGATTCAATACTACAGCTGGAAATCCTGTCAAGAAGATTCTTCTTAAATTGAATCTATCTGATCACAGGTCGATCCTCACGGATTTGAAGGTTACTCCAACCAAACCTGGGCGAATGACAAAGCCATATTCGTCCCCCCGCTTTATTGCTAACTGTTTTTATGCAGGCTATTTAAAGATGGTGGTGGAGGTTCCTGATTCCAGCTGACTCACAAGATCCATAGCCACATGCTCATACCCGATAGACAAACATAAGGACTTCATGAAAGGCTCAAATACATATTTCAAGACTTCCGCTACTCTGATAACGAACGTCTTTCTCGAAGTGACGAAGTATTATAGTTAACGAATCTCAAGAAAGACGTAGCATTAAAGTTTTTCAAGACATCCATTCAAGAAAGGTATGAGCATGTTGGTTCAGAAATCACAAATCCACAAAATGGCAAAGTTTCAAGATGGCGAAGAGATTGTGCTTGGTTGATGATCTCAAGATGCCCAAGATCACAATGTCAATTACAAGTTCAAGGAACAAGCTCAATCCAGAAATCAATGATCACTACAACATACTCACAGGAGAATGTCAAAAGGACAAGCTAAAGACTAAAGACAAAGCATTGTTTGCTAGGCTTAAAATTTTGTAAAATGGAGTGACCTCCCTTAGGGGGAGATTGTTGGAAACACAAAAAGTGTCGGTCACTTCCAAGTTGTAATAGGTCTTAGCTCGTAGATTATGTCATGGTAAGTATAGAAGCTAATCTGGCCCAAGGCCCATGGGAAGCCCATCATAGCCCATGGGCTGACCATCATGTAACTATATAAGCCCTCTCCTAGCCTTGGAGAGGGGTTGGTTGTTTCATTTTTCCATTTTCCACAGAGCAATAACACTTCATCCATTCCATATACTTTCTCTCACTAAACATCACAACCCACATCTCTCTCTCTTGTTCTTGGTAGATCATTAGATTACATGTTTCTTCAAGGGGGCAAGTTTATTTTTAGTTGACCAAATTAAGTGGGTTGACCGGGTAATGACTTTAGGCTTTTTGATATGAATTTGTTTTGGGCCAGGATATATAAACAAAATGGTTTTGGGCTTTTAAATATTTATAGGCTTTTAGGTTTAGGATTTAAGGCATGTGACTGACCCGGCCCACCAAGTAGGCCCGGGTTGGTCCGTAAAAGACGGGAACGCCTTTGGCTTTGGATTTTTTGTCCTCTTTCCATTACCGTGCTCGGCTTTGTCCGTTTTGCTTTAATTTTGTCCATTTCTTTAATATTCATACCTGCATATACACAAACACAAAACAAGCATATATTTGTCATTTTTATTATGTTTTTGGTCTTTTGGGTTCGTTTTTCAAGGTAAAAGGTATGTGTAAAATAACACATACCAATGCGAGAATATATCTAAGTCTCACGCATCGAGAATAATCACCTTGGGTCACAATTCACCTACGTCTCACACAGAGCAAAAGGTAATTGCAAGTGATCTCAACCAATTGGACGGCATGACTTAAATTTGTGACGGGTATAAATTTTGATAAATTTCATGATCAAAAAGTGTGTATGAGGAAGCATGCATTCATCCTTCGTAGCACAAGTTAAAAACTATTTTTAACTTAATTCTACTACTTGTTTTTATGTGTGTCAAGTTGTTTATTTTCATGACTAATATATATAACCTAAGTGGAATAAATATTAGTTTGAACAATACATAAATTAAATAACAATCATAACATTTATTTAGTGTTATTTATATAAAAACAAGTGTTTAGTTTCAAATCATATTTAAACTTTAAATTAAATCAAAGATTTAGTTTCTAAAATTGGTTTGTGTTTTATTTTTAGTTTTATAAAAACATTTGCAAGTTATATACATTTCAAGCATATATAAAAGCAAACAAAACAAACACAACCATAAGTATGCAAAGCATCAACCGATGAAAAACCTATGCTTGTCTCGTGAGCCATCACGAGAACCAAGATGTCAACTAAGGGTTAACCACATAACCACAAGGAGGGCTCCCACTACTCCAAGAACCATCTTGAACAAGTGAAACCCTTAATGAATATGATGTCCAAAACTGCCATAAAATTTCAGCTGACTTGACGGGCCTGAAACTCCTAGAAGAATTCTTCCCCAATCTGAGCTCCAGTTGAAGAAGTTGTATCCCCATGAGTTTTACACCTGCTCCCTAAATTTCAGCTCCTAACTCCTTATAGAACTTCGGAAAATCCACTTTTAGTGGAGGTTACTCCAGCAACTCCGAATTTGACTTTATGCCTTTAACTTTTGCTCCATTCGAATTCAAACATCGGTTACAATAATTTTATGATTAAATATATTTATCCTATCATCTAACTACTGTAAAGTGCATAAACAATGGCTACAACAAAAATTAAAAACATACAAAAAGAAGCCGAAACAATGGCAAACCTAAAACCGAAATTAAATGCAATATCAAGCAAATCAAGTCACAAATGGTGAAGGTTTTCATCAGCTTTGCATACACAACATAATAATACCATAATATCATGTATTAACAAGGTGTTGGCTAAGTCCATGGTACAACATGCATGTATTTTCCATGGATACATAATAATTAATAAGAAATAAACTGTTAGCCAACAAATCGATGAAATAAATTAACTAGAATTAAAACCACGATTGATACATGTAACTAATGTCTTAAGGATCATTTAGTACTGCATTAAAGAACTTATGACAACCATATTAATTCAGAAATTAATGCCCAATGGGCTGATTTAAAACCGATTCAAGAATCGTTCTAAAACGCGCGATTTAGGCCCTTTTACACGTACCCAATAACAAAACCAATTAAAATATGCATAAAAAATGACTATAGGATCAAAAATCATAGATCATAAGACCCTATATGGGTCGAATTAATTCAAAAATAAGCCTTAGAGGCTGTTTTAAAGTTATTCTTTTGATTCCATTAAAAACACGCGTTTTTAGCCATTTTTACGCATACAAGATGATCATATGACATCATATGATGGCTCTGATACCACTATAGGTACTGAATAAAATGAATATCATATAATAAAATATAAATGCATTGGAACATGCACCTATCAATGGATCCATAGAGTCATATGATCAATCAAAATAAAAACAAGAAGAGTAATACCTTTGTAGCGTGATCGATAGAATCAAATGGTGACCTTCGCCTTAACACGAAACACCCAATGAAACCAAGTGATCAAAGGAGATCACCTCTATGATGTATCCACACTACACTTCATCGTATACCTCTTAGATGCTAGTCCTTAAAACCCGTAACCTTGAATTATACTTTGATACTGACACGAATCAAAAGTGATTGGTCAAGAAAAACACAAAAACTCCTGCAGGTGTTAAGTTTTTAGTGTGTTTATAGAGATAAAGAAGGGAGAGATTTTGGTAAATCATTATTAAAATCAATCAGGAGTTATTTCCCAATTAATGAGGAGTTACATCTCAAAATATATTTGACCAAAAGATTGATCTTATCCCTTTCTTTTCCCTCCATAGTGGCCGGCCTCCTTTGGGCTTCAAATGAGCCTGCCCATTTGATTTTCAAGTCCAATAAACTAAGTCCATTACTTAGTTATTAGAGGCCCGATATTGATCCCGCGTTATGTAGGTTATTTATATACCGTAAATACAATAAACATGATATATAAAGTGGTACCTCAGCGTATATGTGTGTGACCCCATAGGCTCACATGTGTCCAGCCATATAATTATTTATTATGACACGAGCATACCCCAACACATTAGTTGGGTGATTTATACCACTTTAGTTGGGCGATTTATACCACATTAGTTAGGCGATTTATACCACTTAAGTTGGGCGATTTATACCACATTAGTTGGGCGATTTATGCCACTTTTGTTAGGCGATTTATACATATTTTTTCTCAAAAATTCTTATTTCACGGTTTCTTCTTTGATTTGTAAAATCCCCTGAAATATACACTTATTTTCTTGATTTTATCAAGATTTATAAAATCTTGTGCAATACCAATTCTCCATCACTTTTAACAAACAACACTTTAACACAACAACCTCTAATCACTGAACGATCAAGGTCTTATCTTTTCACATTTAACAATCCATTGAAAATGACTACCTTAGCTGAATACATGATAGTTGTCGGTGCTGAGAACCGTCCTCCTATGCTTGACAAGTTAATGTATAACTCATGGGAGAGTCGTATGTTGCTCTACATCAAAGGAAAGAAAAACGGTAGAGTAATGCTTGAATCTATTAAGAATGGACCTCTTGTTTATCCAATTGTTGAAGAAATGGTCAAATTCGACAAAAGAAATATGCTAAACTCACTGAACAAGAACAACTTCAAGATGACTGTGATGTTCAAGCAACAAACATTGTTCTTCAAGGTCTCCCACCAGATGTGTATACCCTTGTCAACCATTGTCAGTCAGCTAAAGATATTTGGGAAAGAGTAAAGTTACTCATAAAAGGCACTAAACTATCATATCAAGAACATAAATGTAAACTGTACAATGAGTTTGAAAAGTTTACTTTAGTTAAGGGTGAATCACTTTATGAATATTACTTGAGATTTGCTCAACTCATCAATGATATGCATACAATTGACATGACAATGTAGCAAGTGCAGGTGAATACAAAGTTTCTGAACGCTCTTCAACCAAAGTGGAGCAAGTTTGTGACTGATGTCAAGTTGGCAAAGAACATGTATACTACCAACTATGATCAGTTGTATGCATACCTTAGTCAACATGAGGGACATGCAAATGAAGCACGACTGTTGCGTGAAAGATATCCGGATCCTCTTGTATTGGTTGCTAACCAAAAAACTCAATCACATTCTGCTCAGTATCAACAACAACTATCATTAACTCCTCAACGAGTTCATTCTTCTCAATCATACTTATCATCTTATGAAGTACCTCATCATCCATAACAATACCACAATACCAACATCCATTCCAGACTCAACTCAATCATACACTACCTTCAATTCCTTAAAATCTATGTGATACCTCTTTAATTTCACAACAACCACAAGCTAAGTTTCCTCAACTAGACTCAGGACTTCCTGTTCCATCATTTTCTACTAGGTGATGATCCAATTGCTTGTCTAAACAAAGCAATGGCATTTATGTCAACTGTAATGGCATTACGTTTTCCTTCAACCAACAACCAACTTAGAACATCTTCTAATCCAAGAAACCAAGCTACCATTCAAGATGGCAGGGTTATTGTTCAACAAGTTCAAGGGAGACAAGGTCAGAGTTTTGCTGCTACGGGAACTAAAGGAAATGCTACAAGATCAGGGGAAATAATGTTTCAGGTTTAGCAAGGGTTGTTAAGTGTTATAACTGTCAAGGTGAAGGGTATATGGAAAGGCAGTGCACTAAGCCAAAGTAGCCAAGGAATTTTGCATGGTTTAAGGAAAAGAAGTTGTTGGTTCAGGCACAGAATCTGGTCAAGTATTGGATGAGGAGCAGTTAGCAATTATAGCAGATCCTGGAGTTGCAGATGGTCAAGATATTCAAACAACAATCACACACAATGCTACTTTCCAGACTGATGACTAGATGCTTATGACTCTGACTATGATGATATCTCTTCTACAAAAGCGATTCTAATGGCCAATCTCTCAAGTTACGGTTCAGACGTCCTCTATGAGGTACTACAACATGACACTTATCAAAATGATAATATGCTTATTCAAAGTGTGCAAGAGACGCAGTATTTTGAACAATCCCTTATTGATTATGTTCCAGATAATGCAATAACAAGTGATAGTAATATCATTTCTAATGAACAATATCTGCAACAAACGCAAAATGCGAGTGTTCAAGATACTAACTCTTTTGCATAACAAGATGCCATGATAATGTTTGTGTTTGAACAAATGTCTAATTAAGTAACTAATTGTAATAAGATTGATTTGGAAAACAAACAAGTTAATGAATCCTTAACCGCTGAGCTTGAAAGATATAAGGAACGAGTCAAAACTTTTGAACAAAGACTTAATGTTGATTTGAGCAGTCCTGAAAAATTAATTGATTCATAAATGGATGACATGATTCAAAATAGGAATGCACTTAAGCAAGAAATTGACTCACTTAAACAAACTCTTTCTAAACAAGTCAAAGAAAAAGAATCGTTATTGCAAACATTTACTGTTTTTAAAAAAGAATCCAAAGAAAAAGAAAATAAATACATGGACAAAGAAATTGATTTAGAAAAGAAAATAAAAGAACTGGATAATATTGTTTATAAAGTGGGTCAATCTGCGCAAACGGTGCACATGCTAACAAAACCACAAGTTTTTTATGATCACACTCACAAACAAGCTCTTAGTTATCAAAATCCGTTTTATCTTAAGAAAGCTCAGCGGATTAAGCCAATGTTGTATGATGGTAATGTAATATCTAAGAAACATGATGTGATTTCTGTGGTTGATGAATAAGAGACTTTGATTTTAGAGAAAGAGAGTCGATAAAAAATGCTTGCAAAACAAAATGATCCAATTTAAAAAGAAAAGAAAATTAATATTTCTCCAATTAATTATGCCGAGTTGAATAAATTGGCTAAAAATTTTGGAAAACGTTTTGTTCCTCAAAAGGAATTGTCTACAGAACAAGCTTTCTAGTTATAGTTTTCAAATCCTATTTTCGAACAACCTGATGTTCAAACTACACCTGTTAGAACGGTGGCTCTTAGTGAACTCCCAAAAGTAAGCATGGTTAAGACAAGTTTTCAAAAACTAAAAAAATCATCTTGTCAGTTTTGACAAGGTGGTGAAAGTAAGAACCACACCTGATGCAATAACTGAGGGGTCATGGGGTTTTGAACACACTAAAGTAGTTTTCAAGCAGGAAGTAATTCCATTTATTAAAACTTTATGAGATTTATTTAAAGATTTTGATAATGGTCTTCACAGTGAAATGAATAAAGTGAAAACAGTTTTTAACCAAATGGAAGCTGCTGTTGAATAGTGCTCTGTAGATAAGACATATTTTGATATTCAAAAGAAAGAAATTTTTCTGGATAATGATCGACTCTTAGAACATATTATCTGTCAAGATGTTATGAATATTGTGATGCATGCTGATTCTGTATCTGTCAATGTGTTACCTGCAAATAATAAATGTCTTATGCATGTTAATCTTGAAATTGAGCGGTTGGAGCAAGAAAATGACCACTTATTTGAACTTCTCTTATCTCAAGACATAGTTCACATTTGTGTAAATTCTCTTGCTACCGCAATGAGTGTTGTGAAATGCAACAGAGTTTTATTCATGAATATAATGAGAATCTCGTCCTTAAGGCTGAGCTTGCCAAAAAGGAACATATGGTTGAAAAGAAAGTCTTTGATGAAGTTGTACTCAGATTTTCACGACTTGAAAATCATTGTGTTAATCTTGAACTTAAATTACAACACCAAAAAGATAGTTTTCTAAATAACACACCATTAAACAATCAAAATGCTCCTGAAATTCATGAAATTTTCACAATAAATGAATGGCAAGCTAAGCTAGACGCAAAAGATGTCTCAATTGCTAATTTTAGGAAACATATAAAGAATTTAAAAGGCAAAAATGTGGTTGAAAAGGCTGCCCCACCAAAAAATGCCAAGGTTATTGCTCCCGGAATGTTTAAGCTTGATTTAGAACCTCTAGCTCCTAAAGTGTTGAAAAACAGGGATGCACACATAGACTATATTAAGCACTCACAGGAACATGCTGACACTCTTTCAAAAATAGTCAAACGGGCTAGAGCACTAAGAACTTTAGACAGTGATTTAAACTCTGCCTGTAAGTATGTTCAACGAATTCAGGCGGTACTAGTTTATGTTACAGCTACATGCCCTATTTTATCAAAACCTAGTAAGAAATTAGTTGCAGTCACACCATTAAACAAAAACAAGAAAGTTAGGTTTACCGAACCTGCCACATCATCAAGCAACACTCAAAAGCAGGTAGATTCCCACAAAACATAAGATTCTAACAAACTTATGTTGCCTTCTACAGGAATGAAGAGTTCTACTAGTGCTAGCAGATCACAGCCTTTAGGCAATACCAAAAACAATAGGATCTCGCGAACAACCAGTAGCAACCAGAAGAATAAAGTAGAAGACCACTTTAGGAGCGGTAAATCTAATTAAAATAAAATGAATCGTGTTAGTGAACTTGTTTGTAATGTGAATGTTAAGCATACAATAAATGCGAATTCTGAATTAATTTGTGTTAAATGTAATCAATGTATGTTTGATGTAAATCATGATTTGTGTTTTCTTGAATTTGTTAATAATGTGAATGTGCGTTCTAAATTTAAATCTTCTAGGAGTAGCAAAAAGAAAACAACTTGGAAACCTACTGGTAAAGTTCTCACTACCGTTGGTTATAAATGGATTCCTACAGGTCAAAAATTTACTATAGAAGGAAATAGGTGCCTGATGACATCAAATAACGTTACTTTTAGAGCATCATTTATCCCAAGTAAATTACCCACTTTTATATAATTATTGCAAGAATTGTTACTTAATTGCTTAAAGTTGTTAATTGTAGTAATTATGGAGTAAATTGTGAAGACAAGCTAAAAGGCACACATTTTGAAGC
This sequence comes from Tanacetum coccineum, assembly GCA_026074375.1. NCBI lineage: Eukaryota > Viridiplantae > Streptophyta > Magnoliopsida > Asterales > Asteraceae > Tanacetum > Tanacetum coccineum. Next base: position 13,928 of record BQNB010110208.1, read on the forward strand.
TTAAATGATGATATTTGAAGATTGATTTTTTCTGACTACATACGTCATATCCAGAAAATAAGATACGGCGTATCAACGCCTGAACTTTACAAGAAAACGCGTATGTTCAAGATCTAATGTGGCGTATCATGTTGATTACATACGACAGATCCAGCTGGTCAAACAATCAAAGATTGATGTGAGGGTCGTAAAGGACTTTAACACGAAGTTTTACAACTCTTTAGGCACTGTACCTAATCGTTGTAGTGTAGTATAGGCAAGACTCGGGGGTTGTTATCGTTCTCTAGGGGAATAGGTTGGGAAGGCTTGATCATGGTCTAACATAATTCTAGGGGTTGAGTGAAGATTCTTTTTGTGTTTTTATATTTTATGGAAATAAGGTAAATTAATGGTTTGAGAGGTTGGTTTGATTAACTAATAACTAAACTAATTAATATCTAAACTACTGGTGATAACTTTATGATAAACAAATGTATTTACCTAATCATGCACTACTCCTCAGATTGCTTCTCCTAGATCCGTTGCTTTGTCACACTTGTGATGATCTGTGTAAGTATTTCCTAGGTCATGAACGGATTACACGAACCCGCTGTCTATTTAATATTCCGTTAAGGCAACGCACAAGTAAGGTAGTATGAAGACTATTACAAGGCCCCTAAGAGTATATTAAATGCATGTGAAATAACTTAAGAGGGATCAACCATATAATGGGTAAGGTAGTATGAAGACTGTTGCCGATGGCATCCTTTCTACACTACTTGCGTTTCCATAGACATATCAACAGCGATACAAACAAAAGCTGATTTTCCAAAGCCTAACACGCACATTCATCAACAAGAAGCAACATCAAAAGGATCTACAACCTAAGTTTCATGCAATCATAAATAAATACAAATGACGGTTTAGCCTCGCATGTTAAAGATCATGCAAGAATATAAATCAATCAAACAACACATAGACATATTGAATGATTAATGATAAATAACCTTACTTGATTAAAACATGGATTCAAGGTAGTACAATAGGGTTTTGAGGCCCTAAAAATAACCTACAAAGCTGCTAGAATGACTAGGGTTTGTCTCCTTAGGATTATACAAAGTTACACACTTAAAACCCTAAAAACCGTTTTATATTTATAGAGATATCGATGCGACGGCGTCGCTTAGAAACCCTGACACCGTTGCCACGTAGATGATTCTAGATCCTCTTTAAGTCGGCCACGTCCTAACGCCGTTGCGAAATTCCTGACGCCGTCACTAGATACATCACTACGGCGTCGCTTTATGCCCGCGGCGCCGTCTCCAGCCACTGTATGCATAAATCTTTAAGAGATTTGGTGTAGATCTGTAATCTTGTCTGTTTCTTTTCCAAATGAGCCCAAGTCATGTGTATTTCCTCCAAAAGCCATTCAAGTACTAAAAACATGAAAATAAATGATTAAGCACGTAATCTGGGCATATTTGTATGATTTAGAGGGTTAAATGACCCCAAAATAGTGTATAAAATGACACCTCATCAAATACCCCTACACTTGGGATTTGCTTGTCCACTAGTAAATGGGCTTTTTTACCTAGACAATAGCAGTATTATGGTCATTTAACGTACTCTTTAAAAGCATTTTACAACACAACCTTCTAGACCTCATAATTAAAAGCACGGAAAGCATACACTAGCACCTCACATAAGTGTTTGGGATTCTCTCTTTCACTCGGGTGTATAATAGATTATAACAACTATAGGAAGCGGTAAATCAACACTCATTACCTGTCATAGCATATAAACTACCATAGGCTTGGTAAAGGATCAAACCTCCACCGCTAGACGCAAGCATTGTTCAATACTATCTAAGAGGTCTTTTAAAGGGTTGTGGGGTGTAGGTGTAAGATAACATTAATGGAAACAGAAATGGATGGGATACTTTTGGGGAAGTAACTTTTGGGTGAATTTGGAGTGGAAGGGTTAGCTAATCATTTATACGAATATATGTTGGTTTGGTTGCTAAGCCAAAGACTCGGATAAAGATATACAAACTCTACATCAATCTCTTTCTTTTTATTTTCTTGACTCTACGATAAACATAAACATAAGCAAATGGCAGCCCGTACATTTTTTTTACTTTTTTATATACATTTTTTTCGTACACTTTTGCCCTGCCATTGCTTAAACATATAATACATCATGGGGGTTTATAGATACACCCTACACTTGAACTTTTACATAATCGATTATTTACAATCTAACTAATGACCCGATTTGAGGTGGATCAAAATAACATGGAGCTTATTGAGCTCTATTGGGGGTAATAAATTACTTCTTCCCCAATTCTTCATAAGATAAATACTACCATGAATTCCAATCGTCCCAAAATAGTATTTACAAGGATACGGACTTAGCAACCGTGTACTCAATAATTAACTTGGGTTAAAACAATAATGTACTAAAAGTGAGTACATACAAGGTAGGCTAAGGCGATTTGGGTGTAACAATTGGTTTAAGGGTGACAATACTCTTCATTAATAGTCCGGCTTAACCAGAAATATACGAGAACAGTGAAAAATGATAGGCTCGGAGGGTTGTACTAGAGGTATCCCGCACTAAAAATGAGTGCATGGCAAGGGTGTGGGATAGTTATATGATCGATGTGACCATTATAACAGTTACAGGTTTAAAACATGGGTTAATCCTAGTGCCTCTTATCTAGTAAATCCTAATACTTACTATGCGATCTTGGGATGCATCACAAAAACAAGTTCTAGAATTTAATATACTACCGATACACTCATATAAATTAATACTGACACCAATAATCCAGAAAAGGCGACAAAGACCATACGTACACATCCGTAACGACGGCATAGACACATATGACTGCATTCGAACCTTAACTCGAGAAAGCTAAAGGTACAAATTATCTTGGGTATCAATAATGGATACCCGAATTCCTAGAGATCTAAAGGCGAACCTCACATTTTTGGGGTGGAATTTTGAGGGTTTTTGTGCTAGTCATACACATTCCTATCCATAAGACGCTATTAATACTCGGTTTTCATCAGTATGTGTCGTAAAGAAAATTTAAATTTTGGTCAAAATTACCTTTTTATGCTATGTTTTGATATATTACCCATCATTTTAAGGAACAAGCAAATGGCAAATAAAGGAATAGTTTCTAAGGCTTATTTTCCCCTACACTTAAGTTGAACATTGTCCCCAATGTTCTATAGAAGTACCCGTAAAAACGAATAAAGGGATAAGAAAACAAGTAATAGAAACTAGTACTCCCCTGGTTTGCTCAATAATGGAGAAGAAACATGTGATAACTGGTTAAATCGTCCTCCAAGAATCGTCCAATGAAACTTCCTAAGAATTTCCAAGCTTCTTCTCATCAAATATAACCTGTAAATTAAAGACAAAGACAACTACACCAAGCATAAAATCAGTGGAATAAATATAAATATAATGAGAGTTTAGGGTTTTGACTCTTTGAAAGCAGTAAAGATAGGATGAGAGTAATGATGTAATTATAGGTTTTCTGCAGGTTTACAAAAGAATTACAAATTTTAAATATTGCACATTTTATTTTTCAGAAATACTTGAAAAAAATTCAAATTTTTACATTGCTTGAGACGCGACGCCGTCGGGTGTTAATCCTGACGCCGTCTCCAGGCACTATGAAAAATTCTTCTTCATTTTTAATGAGAAATTTCCTGTACGCAATTTTATTACTTAAATCTGAGGAAAGCACTGCATAATAACCTGGAATTAATCATTACAATCATATGACTCAAAACTGACGCCAATTAATCTAAGCAATTTATTTTAAATGTTTGAATTTGGTTCTTAAAAACCGGATATTTTCCCTACACTTATTTTGTTGCAAAATACATTTGATTTCAAATAAGACAAAGTTATAAACAAAACAAAGCATGATTACAAAATGATTCAAACATAAAAGAATAAATGAAAAGAATTAAAACACACGACACTCCTAATATGCGAGAAAATAAACATTGGGTTGCCTCCCAAGAAGCGCATTTCTTTATTTTATGAGTCTTGCAGCTAGACGCGAAGTCACAAGTCCTTACGTGACTTCTCCTTTGTTTTTCTTGGCCTCCATGGCTATCAAGCTCCGAATGGCTCTGCACACATTTTCATCATGTTTATATTCGGGTCCCAAATCTAAGCTATCGGAGTAGTGGGTTTTTCTGCTGCTGTCATCGTCACCTTCTATGACAAAAGGAGGTATGCGATCAGTATTCATGTCTAATAAATCTATGCGTTTGAACATTTCCATCTTGTGGGGCATTCTAAACATGATCTTCTCCTTATCTGTTTCAAAGGTGATTGTTCATTCCTTCCTGTCGTAAACGAGACCGGTTGCTTCTACGAATGGTTTTCCAAAAATAACTGACCCTGGGTCATGATCAATGAGACTAGTGGTATCCTCAAGCACCATGAAGTCACATTCGTAGGTGAAGTTCCCAACAAAAACTTTTAGCCCTTTGACTCTTCCCATAAAATTACTGATTTTCCCAAGGTTTGATGGTTTTCTTCTTGGCCCCAGCCTTTTGCTCATGATCCAATTATAATAAAGCCTAGACATTACATTGATTAGGGATTCCATATCTAGACAAGCTTGCTTCTTATCGAAGTGGCTAATCATGCAAGAAAATTTAACGTTATTCAAGTTCCCGGTTCTAACCTTGGCCTTTACCCATGGGGGTCGAGGGTTTTTCAAGAGCCATTCGTGATACCTTAATACTTTCATAGTGGGGAAAGTATCAAAGTGTTTCGGGCTATCTTCCTCTTCTTCTTCAATTTCATCTTTGGTTTCTTCCTTGAATTCCTCCTCGCTTTCCACAGTCATCTCGTAATCCTCGTACTCGGCTGTACTGGTCTTCACATTTCCCTCTTCCTTAGCTTAATCTTCCTTATCTTAGAATAACGATTGAATTAACGAAGTGAACATGTTTTGGGGATGAAGAGTTTCTATTTTGTTCTGCTAAGGATGATTGAGACAAATATTTTGGGGAGAGTAACTTTGATGGGCTTTAGATTCCTGATGACATCAAATAATGTCACTTTTATAGCATCATTTATCCCATGTAATTAACCCATTTTGTATAATTATTGCAAAGAATTGTTACTTAATCGTTTGTATTTGAGAATTGCAGTAATTATAGAGTACTTGGTGAAAGTTAACTAAAAGGCATGCATTCTGGAGCTTAAACGAAGAAATATGAAGAAATCTGATTCTAACATCCAATACGCCGTATCCATTAAGGATGATACGGCGTATCTGTGTCTGCACATCACTAAAGACCACGAAGGAAACAAGATTAATACGCCGTATCCAGAGAATCCTATACGCCGTATTCAAGCTATGGAAATAAAATATTCTGGAAGATATCGAACGTGGTCCCTACTCCAAGAAACCCCCAATACGCCGTATCGAAGCCTTTTGATATGCCATATCGACCTTTTTCCAGACCTTAAAAATAGAAAACTCAAAATCGAGTTTTAGGTTTGCTAAATCATATTTTTGATACCTAAACCATAAAAGTCAATTTTCAGAGGAAAAGAAGAGCATAAGAGGTCTTGCAACTAGGGGTGGAAATGAGCCGAGCCGAGCTCGAGCCTCACAGGGCTCGAGCTCGGCTTGTTTATATTTTAGAAAGCTCGAGCTCGAGCTCGACTCGGTATGAGCCTTGTTTATAAGCTCGAGCTCGGTTCGTGGTAATTTATATAAAGCTCAAGCTCGAGCTCGCTCAGGCTCGTCTCATTTTTATGGCCTACATATGATAAATGGAAAAAAATCACTCATTCGTTTTAAACAATATGTAATGAAAATAGTAGATAACCCAAATTCAAAACAATAAGTAAAGAAAAATAGATGCACATCAAACTTTAAATCCAAGTAACAAACCAACTCTCAAATATAGCCTTTATTGATGCTTATCAAAATTGATATTATGTGACATATGATACAAATATCCAATCACAAGTTTAAGAAAAGAAACAAAACATGATCATGATCTCATGAGACATCTCACATCTCCATCAGATTTCTTCTTGACTACAAGGCTAAGATACGATAGAAGAACCTAGCCATGGAACTCTTAATGGGACATATGCAGCCATACCCTGTAAAATGAAATATAAAACTATTAGTTAGGTAGATATGGTTTAGTCATAATTCATAACATCCATTGATAAACTTCATATCAAAGAGAGGCAATAAAACTGAATTCAAAACAAGCATTTATCTTCTATGCAGTATGTACACAAAACTAAAAATTCTAACAAAATATACATGAGGGCATTTCTCTTCCATCATATGTCGAATTACTCATCTACCTTTGTCATGTTATAAAGATCAGTAAATATTAAAATTAAGTCATCATCATATTAAAAAAAAGGCATCATCATATTTTATATATAGCAATTCCAAACACACCCTAAGTTAATTTTACACAGTTGTTCAATATTAAAGGAACGAAACCTAAAATTCAAGATATTGAACCAAGGACCACGGGACCAGACCAAATAATACAAGTTCATTGTATGTCTAGGTTGCAATTTGTCCAAACAGACTATGAAACGACTTGAACTTTTTGAACCAGGCCTGGACCCAAACCCGACCGAGAAACAATATTTTATCATATCATGGACTGAGAACAGGGTGGTACACAGCTAAATATAACTAAAATTGGGCACAAAGAGAAAATAACATAACTTACTTCCTATAGCAATCAAAGATGAATAATACCCTTACATTTGAGTAATTAAAATATCGAGCTACCAAACACATCATAACCACACATACCTCAATTAACTTCTTTTCACTGTTAGAAGTAAAACTTCAGTGGGTATATCTTCCTTCTACAAAAACAAAATACAGCAGTAATAAAAATATCGAGCTTCCAATCACATTATATATGTCCATAATAAAATGTTAGTTGTAACGGGTTAGTGGTCAGTACCTTTACTTTCTTTTTTATTCCATAATTTTGTCTAATCCAATCCCCTCCACAAAGCAACATTTCTATTGTGCTAGACTTCAACGCAGATCAATATGGATCAATAACTCTTCCACCAGCACTAAATGTTGCCTCAGATGCAACTGTGGAAACTGGAATAACGAGAACATCCCTGGCCATCTTTAACAAAACTGGATACTTCAACTGGTGAATGTTCCACCACTCTAAAGCATTGAATTTCATCCTCCAATGTCCTTCAAGTAAACCTTCGTCCAAGTACATTTTAAGTTCAGATTTATCACACTTCTCTACATCTGCACCTTTATAAAAATTCCTGAATTTTTCCCATTCTGATCCAAGCAAGTCTTTATTTGACCTCAAATTTGTGCTCTCTCCACAAGATCTATTTTTATGACTTGCAGCTTCTCTAACCAATTCATCATGCATCTCCACATACTCTTTAAACATATGATCAAGTGCGTCCGACACCTCTTTAGTGTTGTTTGCAACTTCATTAGCTGGATATATATTTTTTATAGCAAAATGTAACGTACCACATTTTCATCCTAGGATCTAGCACTGCTGCTATAGCCATAAGCAGGTGGCATTCCCCCCAGTACTTGTCGAACTTCTCCTTTATAGCTTCCGCCATTTCACAAATAAATTCATTTCTCGAAAGTTCACTTTTATCTATTATTTGTTTGACCTTGTACACCTCCTTGATGTAGTTCTAGTTGAATTAACGACCAACCGTTTCTTGCAGTGAATGCACTCAACTTTTTTTTACCATCAGGAAGTGTTACTTGGATAAAGTCCCCCCACCTTCGAGGTCTTTTGACGCTTACTCTTTAATTCCAGTTCATCTTCACCATTATTATTTCCAATGTCTCTTTCACCTAGATCTTCATTAGTATCTTGAGTCGGAACGGTCTCGTCGTCGAGATTAATGTACTCATGTTCAGATTGTTGTGATGATTGACCATCAACTTCAACACAGTTTTCTCCTCCCGATTGCATTGGATTTATAGTAGAACCATACATTGGACTAACTGGATTTGTTGCACTTGTGTCTTGCATTCGTATGTTTTTTGCAAATCATAGTGTACCTAAAACAAAGTCAATTGGTATAATGAGAGCCTGATATATGAAAGCACATTCACAATTCATCATAATGTGTTTGGATTATTATCAAATTAGTTTTTACAGATACATTTTCAAGACTTACTAGTTTACAACATCTATAACATCATCACATACTTACATTAACCAACCCACTATAAAATTAATACTTATCATCTAAATGAATCGACAGTAGCACAACCATTTTTTAATATCAATGCACAATCTTGAGAAAAAATAATGATTTTACACCTAATGATGTATACAAAATGGTAGTCATATTCACATTGTAAGAAACTACAACAACAAAAAATCAATGCAATAATATAAAATTTTAAACCAAAAAGAAAACTTACCCGTGAAATGATCTTTATTCGTCAAAGAGAAGATGAAAATGAAATACTCCCTTCGTCCCAAAATTATAGTCCACGTTTCCTTTTTGAGATGTCCCAATTTAATTGTCCACTACTAAAAATAGATAGGAAAGTTTGATCAAGTTTACCATATTACCCTTACTTGAAATTATAATTACAACTTTAAAGAATTTTAAAAAAGACTTTAATTAATTAGCTAAGG
>BQNB010110209.1:0-22598 GCA_026074375.1 Tanacetum coccineum
GTTGGCTAACAATTTATTTCTTGTTAATTATTTTGTTTCCATGGAAAATACATGCATGTTTGGCCATGGACTTAGCCAAAACCTTGTTAATATATAATATTATTATATTTCGTATGCAAATCCGATGAAAACCTTGACCACTTGTGACTTGATTCGCTTGTAATTGCATTTAATTTCAGTTTTGGGTTTTGCCATTGTTTCGGCTTCCTTTTGTATGGTTTTAATTCTTGTTGTAGCCATTGTTTGGGCATTTTACAGTAGCTAGATGATAGAATAAATGTATTCAATTATCAAATTATTGTAACTGTTGTTTGGATTCGAATGGCGTAAGAGTTAAAGGCATAAAGTCGAATTCGGAGCTGCTGGAGTGACTTTACTAAAAATAGATTTCCCAGAGTTCTATAAGGAGTTAGAGGCTAAAATTTTTGGAGCAGGTGCAAAACTCATGGGGCTACAGCTTCTTCAACTGGAGCTCAGATTGGGGAAGATTCCTTCTAGGAGTTTCAGACCCGTGAAGTCAGCTAAAATTTTATGGCAGTTTTGGGCATCAAGTTCATTTAGGGTTTCACTTGCTCAGGATGGTTCTTGGAGCAAGTGGGAGCCCCCTTTGTGGTTGTGTGATTAACCTTTAGTTGACTTCTTGGTTCTCGTGATGGCTTATTAGACCAAGCATAGGTTTTTTCATCGGTTGAGGCTTTGCATACTCATGGTTGTGTTTGTTTGTTTGCTTTTTATATATGTTTGGAATGTATATAAACTTGCAAATGTTTTTATAAAACTAAAAATAAAACACAAACTAGTTTTAAAAACTAAATCTTTGATTTAGTTTAAAGTTGAAATATGATTTGAAACTAAACACTTGTTTTTATATAAATAACACTAAATAAATGTTATGATTGTTATTTAATTTGTGTATTGTTCAAACTAATATTTATTCAACCTAGGTTATATATTATAGTCCATGATATGAAAAACTTTGACACACAGTAAAAACACGGTATTAAGACTAAGTAAAAAATTAGTATTTTTAACATGTGCTATAAATGATGAATGCATGCTTCCTCGTATCACCACTTTTGATCAAATATTTATCAAACTTATACCACACAAAATGTAAGTCACGTCTCCAATTTGGTTGAGATCACTTGTAAGTACCATTTCTCTGCGTCGAGACTAGGTTGAATTGAGTAACCCACGGTGATATATTCTTATGCATTAGACATAGATATATTACTCGCTTTCCTCGCATTTGATCCTTGATCGAGGTACAGCAGATAGACCATTTGGCTCGCGCAAGGATGTGACTAAACAACCAGCTATCACCTTGTTCTTCTCCTGTTACAAAATGTCATGAATCCCATATGGTCTTAAAATTTGTACAGTTTTGCAATTGGTGAACGTCACACTACTTATTTGAAATCGATCATTGCATAGCAGATCAACTGATGTGATAGGTGGAACCTCAAGAGATTGTAGCCCTTCGAAAAATTAATTTTATATATAAACCGTGGGTATTAAATATATTCAAAATGAATAAATTATTAAAAATACTAACATCTAAAATTCATTTTTGTAGATGGCTGCAAACTCAACCCATACCAACAACACCAATCAGGTCAATACTAGAAACAGATAAGTAGAATGGTAGCAACTGTACAACCTAAATATTTGGAAATATAAAATTCTTTATTTCATTCTATTAATTATTGAGTATCACCTAAAGTATTATAAAAGAGGTTATTGAAAATTTAAAACCTTAAGTTAAGAATTTTTTGGAAATTTGTGACCTATACATTTTATAAAACTTAACTGGTTTTTATTGTTGTTTAGGTCTAACAAATTCTATCTTAGTAACAGTAGGAAAAATAGTTTTCTTCTCTAACTTATCATCTAACACTAACTCCTTAACCAATAGGGCATCAGGAGATTCCCTAACCTCATTAGAAATATCTTCACTAACACTGTAAAACCCAAAAATTTGAATTTCATTTCATATTGGTAATTTTGAATATAACCTAAAGTTTATTAATAAGCATTTGAAATTAAAACCTTAGGTTATAATTTTGGGAAATTATAGAGATGTAACATAAGGTATTTGTTTTTTTCTAATATATAAAATATATATATGTACATATATGGCCGGCCATTTAAAAAAAATATATCTTGTAATTTGATGATTTTGTATATTTACTTTCCTTTGTTAAAAGAACCTATTTTAAGGGATAAGCATTAAAAGGTTTTAGTAAGTATTTTTGTGCAATCTTAAAAATGGAAATTTTTTTATTTTGTTCCCCCTTCTTATCTCTTAAATCCGGCCTCCTATAGGTGATTATACATCAAAATCTTTTATTTTTGTAATGAAACTTATTTAGGAAAAGAGTGTAAAGGGATTAAGATAAACATGTGTAATTTTTTTAAAGTTATAAAAGATTTTGTCCCCCCTTCTCTCCATCATTATAAATTCGGCCCCCTCTCTCCCATTCTCATCATTCTCTAAAAATTCTTACTCCATAATTTTGTGTATTCTTCCATCAAAGTTTCAAGCAAGAAGAAGGTTTAGGTATTTTTGAGTAATCTTGGTGTGGTTTGATCTTCAATCTTTGGTGTGTTCTTGGTGTTTGATTTGTACTCTTCCCTCATTCCATAGGTAAGTCTTAATTTGTTTCATTCTTGTGTCACCGTGATTTCATATGCAAAAGTTTTCATAAAAACCTAAAAAATTATAAGAAATAATGTGTTTATTTTCTTGTCAATTTCTCTAGGGTTTAATCTAATTAAAATAGTTAAATTATATGTTATGAAACCCTAAGATGATTATTAAAAGTGTTATTAATAAAAACTACATGATTAGAAACCCTAGGGTTGGTTTTAATGGGTGTTAATTAAGGTTTTCAAGGTTAATAATTCTGGGCAGAATTTTAGGTCATGTTCAACGGGGTATATTTTAATGATAAAAATTGGTTTTGACATAATTCTTGAGCATAAGGTGAATTTCAATGAATCTAATTTTTGGAAAATCCGGCCTCATGTCAATTGGAGGCAGGGAAGGTCGATTTTTAGATTTTATAAGATAAAGTGTCAAAACTGGGAATTTAGTCTGAAAAATTCAATTGTAGTATTTGATTTTTAATTCTCAAACCATAACGAATTAGCCTTTGAAATTTACGTGGGTTTACCTTCATGATATTAGCTACATACATGATTTTTTTGAGATTTTTCTGAATTTTCTAAGTATGGTAAATTCGTGTCAACTTTTTAAAGGTTCTGCCAGGTCAAAATTCGGGTCTGTTTTGGGTAACAAGGGTCAAAGGGATACTTAAACATGGAAATAAATTAAAACAATGATCATGGGTGTATTAGACATATGTAGGAACCTCTATAATTTTTGGTGTAATTTTAGAAGATGTTTTTATGGGTCATTTATGTATGGAAACTTACCTTAAATAAGTAGTCAAAATCTAAAATTTTTGGAAACATTAATTAAGTCAAGTAAACTTTATTTATGGTAAGATCAAGTGATAAAACTTATGAAATAAGATAGATAATAATATGTAATCATGGATTTATGTAGATTCGGTGAAGAGGTTTTGATCTTTTTTCTTCGTGTTCGTTCTTTCCGTTGCTTGTTGGTTAAGCTACAGATATTCCCTCCTTTTAGTAAGGACACTTCATTCTCATTTGTTTGGCTACTTGACCCATTTAATATTCGTTCGACTTTCCTTTGATTTGCTATCCGTAATCATGACTCATGTGATATTGACGATCCGTATGATTCGATATTCGTTTGTATGAATCTGTTGGTTCATGTTTGGAATATGCTATTAGATTCGTTCTATATTTGGAATAATTGAAACTTGATCATTGCTATCTTTTGTCTATCTCTTTGCCCGAGCTATTTGTATCTAGTCATGGAGGTACCATGGCCATGTCATTGATGCACCAATGGCATGACACTATCTGTGGCGGTGTGATTGGTCCACGGCGTTCCCTTTTGTATGTGCACTTATTATGATTTGATTATATATGTTCGTACACTCGCCATAGTGCTTGTGTATATGGATATAACTTTGTTTTGCAGGGAGCGTATGGATGCATCCTAGGTACTTTGTTCTGTTCAGATTAGGTGAATGATTATGTGTGTGTGCTATACACCCCATATCACATTTGGTACATCAGGAGTTGCAAATCCTGTGTACATTTGATTATGACTATCTGATTATTTGATTCGGGTCTATTCATGTATCATGTTTAGACATTTGTTTGGGCTCGTGAGCATTTCCTTTGATTACTCTTATCCTATTCATTGTTCGATATATATCGTTTGCCATTTGTTCTGCAAGTTCTCGTAATTCGTTTCGTTCATTCCTTTGTTTTATTACCGTTATTATTATTATATCTGTTCACTGAGCGTTAGCTCAGCCGCGTTTTCTTTTCCTGCGGCAGGTACTAAGCGGGAAGCTGGGATATGAGTGTTGAGAGTAGGAGCTTTTAGAGGACCCACCTTTAGAAGAACCCTTTTGATTTGGATTTGTGTTTTAAGACCTTTCTTTTTGAAGATTTCTTTTCATTTAGACTTTGTTGGAATTTAATACTGTTGGAAGTCATTTTATTTTATGACTTAGTATTTTTATTTAATAAAGTCTTCCGCTTGCGTTTATATGTTCTGATATGACACCATAACGTAACTCTTGGTCTCTTTATCGGAGCGGGGTGTTACAATTATGGTATCAGAGCCATTTTGACCTGTAAAACCTAGGTTATGACCTGTGAGGATTGGGTAGACATTAGGCTTCCTTTTGTATTTTGATATTATCGCTTCCTTTCCTATTTTGATCTTAACTCTAAATTGTCTTCGTTGTTTCATTCGTTGACCGAGTATTTTCTTCGACCAATGATCAGGCAGCTAACTCTTCAGGTACCGTTTTGTGAACTCTCTCTATGAATGGTCGTGTTGTTTTTGTCTTATTTAATACTGGTGCAACACATTATGTGGTTTCTATTTCATTTACTAAACACCTTAGAATCTTCCCTACGCAACTTAATTATACCTTATCGATATCTACGCCTATGAAAAGTTTGACCATGAATATCAGAACTGTCCGCTTCATTTTGATGATAAGATTCGTTTTGCTAATTAGCTTCCTTTAGAAATGAGTGACATCGATATTAGTCTTGGTATGAATTGGTCGGTTGTTCATCGCGCCCCTATCGTTTGTCATACCAAGCATGTCATCTCTGGTAATCTGAATTCATCTACTTATTTTAAATTTTGATTTCAATTTTGATTTCAATTTTGAGGACGAAATTTTTCTTTTTAGAGGAGAAGAGTTGTAAAACCTAAAATTTTGAATTTCATTTCATTTTGTTAATTTTGAATATAACCTAAAGTTTAATAATAATAAGTATTTGAAATTAAAACCTCAGGTTATAATTTTGGGTAAATATTAAATGTATAACATAATGTATTTGTTTTCAAAAAAATATTATATATTTTGTTATTTAGGATTATTTACTTTCCTTTTTATTGTAAAATCTATTTTAAGAGATAAGAATAAAAAGGTTTTTAACAAATATGGTGTAATCTTCAAAAATGGAAAAAAAATATTTTGTTCCCCCTCTTGTCATCTATAGGCCGGCCATGGAGTGGTGTTTATACACCAAAATCTTTTATTTTTGAAGTTTAGCTTATTTTAGGAAAAGAGTGTAAGAAAATCTTTTAATTTGCAAGAAAGTTATTTTTGTCTTCCTTCTCTTTTTCTCCTATATATAGGCCGGCCATATTCACCCCTCAATCACCATCATTCTTTAAAAAATCTCTCCATAATTTTGTGTATTCCTCCATAGAAGCTTCGAGCAAGAAGAAGGTTTAGGTGTTTTTGGGTAATCCTTGAAGTTTTGGTGTTCTTAGTGTGATCCTTGATTCTTGGTGTTTGTTCTTGATCTTGTCTTCATCTTGGTCTCCATAGGTAATTCTTGATTTTGTTTCACTCTTGTTGTCACCATGATTACATATGCAAAAGTTTTCATAAAAACCTAAAAGATTGTAAGAAATAATGTGTTTATGTTCTTGTCAATTTCTCTAGGGTTTAATCTAATTAAAATGGTTAAATTACATGTTATGAAACCCTAAGATGATCATTAAATGTGTTATTAATAAAAACTACAAGATTAGAAACCCTAGGGTTGGTTTTGATGGGTGTTAATTAGGGTTTTCATGGTTAATAATTCTGGGCAGAATTTTAGGTCATGTTCAACGGGGTATAACTTGATGATAAAAATTGGTTTTAACATGATTCTTGAGCCTAAAGTTAAATTCAAAGAGTCTAGTTTCTGGAAAATCCGGCCTCATGTCAATTGGAGGTCGGGAAGGTCGATTTTTAGATTTTATAAGATTAAGTGTCGAATCTGGAATTTCTATCCGAAAAATTCAGTTGTAGTATTTGATTTTTAATTCTCAAACCATAACGAATTAGCCTTTACGTGGGTTAATCTTCATGATATTAGCTACATCCATGATTTTTTTGAGATTTTTCTGAATTGTCTATGGTAAATACGCGTCAACTTTTCAAAGGTTCTGCCAGGTCAAAATTCGGGTCTATTTTGGGGAACAAGGGTCAAAGGGATACTTAAACATGGAAATAAATTAAACCAATGATCATGGGTATATTAAACATATGTAGGAACCTCTGTAATTTTTGATGTAATTTTAGAAGATGTTTTTATGGGTCTCTTAAGTATGGAAACTTACCTTAAAAAGTAGTCAAAATCTAAAATTTTTGGAAACATTAATTAAGTCAAGTAAACTTTATTTATGGTAAGATCAAGTGTTAAAACTTATAAAATAAGATAGATAATAATATGTAATCATGGATTTATGTAGATTCGGTGAAGAAGTTTTGATCTTTTGTCTTCGTTTTCGTTCTTTTCGTTGCTTGTTGGTTAAGGTACAAATATTCCGTCCTTTTAGTAAGGACACTTCATTCTCATTTGTTTGGCTACTTGATCCATTTGATATTCGTTTGACTTTCCTTTGATTTGCTATCCGTAATCGTGACTCATGTGATATTGACGATCCGTTTGATTCGATATTCGTTTGTATGAATCTGTTGGTTCTTGTTTGGAATATGCTATTAGATTCGTTATATATTTGGAATAATTAAAACTTGATCATTGCTATCTTTTGTCTATCTCTTTGCCCGAGCTATTTGTATCTAGTCATGGAGGTACCATGACTATGTAATTGATGCACCAATGGCATGACACTATCTGTGGCGGTGTGATTGGTTCACGGCGTTCCCTTTTGTATGTGCACTTATTATGATTTGATTATATATGTTCGTACACTCGCCATAGTGCTTGTGTATATGGATATAACTTTGTTTTGCAGGGAGCGTATGGATGCATCCTAGGTACTTTGTTCCGTTCAGTTTAGGTGAATGGTTGTGTGTGTGCTATACACCCCATATCACATTTGGTACATCAGGAGTTGCAAATCCTGTGTACATTTGATTATGACTATCTGATTATTTGATTCGGGTCTATTCATGTATCATGTTTAGACATTTGTTTGGGCTCGTGAGCATTTCCTTTGATTACTCTTATCCTATTCATTGTTCGATATATATCGTTTGGCATTTGTTCTGCAAGTTCTCGTGATCCGTTTCGTTCATTCCTTTGTTTTATTACCGTTATTATTATTATATCTGTTCACTGAGCGTTAGCTCAGCCGCGTTTTCTTTTCCTGCGGCAGGTACTAAGCGGGAAGCTGGGATATGAGTGTTGAGAGTAGGAGCTTTTAGAGGACCCACCTTTAGAAGAACCCTTTTGATTTGGATTTGTGTTTTAAGACCTTTCCTTTTGAAGATTTCTTTTCATTTAGACTTTGTTGGAATTTAATACTGTTGGAAGTCATTTTATTTTATGACTTAGTATTTTTATTTAATAAAGTTTTCCGCTTGCGTTTATATGTTCTGATATGACACCATAACGTAACTCTTGGTCTCTTTATCGGAGCGGGGTGTTACATTAATTCAAAACCTGAAGCTTCAGTACTGACTGAAGAAAACTGAAGCCTCAGCGCTTTCATCCAAAACTGAACAAACTTTCATGTTAAATGTTAGTTCAGTTTTTGCATACAACCTTTAACTTGCTCGAGTAAAGTAACTAAGCAATCACATATGTCTCATTCATAAATTTGCATGAGCATGTGTGGTTTTGTCGCCTTTACTGGAGCACAGATATTGGTTAAGTCAAGAACTAAACAAAACTAGTTTATTCCCTTCAGTTCAGTTTAGCAAAATAATTTTATCTAAATTTTCAACTATCTCTCGAGTGAAGTAACTGAGCAATCACATGCTTTGCTGACTTTCATTTAATACAAAGTTTGGCACACATGTTGAAAACAAACCCTAAACATTCCTATAACTTTATAACCTCAAATGATCATTATAATTTCTCAAAAGAAATTTTGTAATTTCATCAATCACGTAAATCACAACAAACCAATCAACAACACATTCTCACAAATTCATCAAGAAAAAACAAAACACACACCTTGAACCAGATCAAAACTTCAAAACCCTAACAATCCATAATGGTAGAATCATCCTCACAAAACCCCTCATCACCTGAAATCACTCCTAAAGAAGAATCTATCACTCGTGACAAACCTGAAAGCCCAAACCCTTTCTTACCTGCTACTCATGTTAAGTTCACCTTTGAGGAGATTGCCTTCACCACCAATAATGAAGTTGCACTTCTATATCCCTCACACCCTAACCAAGAATACTTTAAGGTTGTGTCAGACTTTATTTTCAAATGCTGTCTAAAGGAAGCATTTATAAGCCCCCCCAACTTAATACAAAGAGTACCTGAGTGAATTTTGGTATACGGCAAAGACCTTAGTAGACTCTAAGGTTTGGGTATCCACTCCCACAAGGTGGAGTTAGAGGAGAAATAAGTGTTACCACTTTTAGAAATACTCTTAGGGCACAATACCTACCTCACTCAAGTATGTATGTTTCCCCACCCTCCATAACAACCGTACAACCATAGTTTGCAACAATAGGATACAGCGGGGAGATTGGGGCAAAGGGAACTCTCAAAAAGAGTTGTCTTACTCCTAGGTGGAGGTTGTTGATGGGTCAAATCATTCAATGTTTAGGTGGGAAAACAGGTGGCCTAGATCAAATATCCAATAAGGATGCCATTATCTTGTATTGTCTGGCCAATGAGGTACAAGTAGATTATGCCAAGTTAATATGGGAGGATCTAATTCATAAGCTGAACAAGAAGACTAGAAAAAAGATTGTTCACTATCCTAGGATTATATCTCTTCTACTTGAACATATGATGCCTGAATATGATAATGAGGAGCTCACCATAAACCCCACTCAGGTCTTCAGTGTTCACAACTGGACACTGAAGCCAAACCAACCTAAAAAACCTCCCTTCACTACCCACATGAAGGCCATCTGCAATTTAGATATGCTTGTGGACTTCAAAGCTCAAACACCCTCCTCACAAACTGAGGAGGTTCCCTAAGGCAAAAAGCTTGGAGCTAAAAGTGGACTCAGAAGAAAACAATCTTCAAAACATACATCTGAGTCCAAGACTGAGACATCCAAATCTAAAACTGGCCATTCAGAAAAAGAAACTATGTCCAGTTCGGCCAAGGACAAAAGCCCAAGCCATCCTTCACCTCCCACACCAATGGTTGGTGAGATGCATAAAGGGCACAACAAGCAGCTGGTGGCCCAACATCTTTAGGGGCCACCAGTGAAGAAGGAGCCCACCCTCAGCTCAGTAGTGGTATGTTTGCATCTAACTCTTATTGAACCTGTTTATTCAGCTTCTTTCATTTACACTCTAAGTCTGCATCAGGACATGATGCTTCAACAAATTTCACAGCTGAAGCTGATCCTGGAATTTCTGCTCCTAATGATTTCATACCTTTACAACAGGGTCTGAATGAAGGAACCAAAACCTATTCAATTGATCACATATTTACAGAGACTAATCCAAGTGTTCTTGTATATTAAACCAAATCTATTAGAGATAGGTTAAAAACTGCCCACACTGATTCAGGTACCCATAAGGAGTCCACTGCTGATGAAATCTCAAAGAATATAAAGTTGGAGGATTTATCAGATTTCTTGAAAGACACCAGATCTGCATTCTTCACTCCTGACTCCCCACAAGATAAACCTATCACTCATGTCACCTCTCATGATATACCTGAAGACACTTCAGTTCCTCATCCTCCATCTCCGAAATCAGCTCAAATTCAAGAGTTAATGGCTCAGGTTCAATTACTTCAGACTCAAAAGAACGAGCTTGAACAACAAAAGGCGACAACTGAAGCTAAAGTTGCCTCACTAAAGGCTAGGCCTTCATATCCAGACATCAACCAGATTACTAATCTTCTGGTAACCTCTTTAAAGCCTGAACTCTCTAAACTCTTGGCCTTCCATAACTTTGCTAACTGCTTACCAACTTACCTGAAAGAGCTCCCCTTAAAATTCACTGAATTGTCTAGAGAAATTAAAGAACTAAAGCAGCATGTTAAAGATATGGAAATCAAGCTACCTGGGGACTTAAACAAGATTCCAACAAAATTGGAGACTTTTACTTCCACTATCTCTAGTCTTACATCCCAGGTCGCTGAACTGAAGAACATTCACTAGGACCTTCCAGCAGAGTTCCAGGCTATACCAACTCTAGTGTCTTCAGTTTAGACAAAGCTAAAGACTTTGGATTCTCTTCCAAGTATATTGAACAAGGTTAATCAAACCTTGGACAGGTTTGCCACTGTGGTGGACAATGCATCAAGGACTATAACCAAGGATGTTCCTTCAGCAGGCCAAGCAACTGCTTCACCTGCTGAGGGGGAGAAGAACACCAAGGATGCTGAAACAAACCTGAAAGATGAATTAATTGATCTTTTGGGCATAAATTTTATGACAAAGTACTACAACAAGAAGTTACTCTTTGAAAAATACCGTGACAAGATGTTGAAAAGAAAGATCCCTAAGATCACAAACTGTGAAGTTCTCACAAAGAAAGGCCCTATCACAATGAAAGTATATAGGGAAAATGGGTCTCAAGAAGTCATCTCAAATCTAAAGGTCAGTGATCTACATTTGACTGAATAGAGAGAAGTAATACAAGCTTATCCAGACAAAAGTGAAAAAGGATAGAAAACCATTTATGATCTGGTAAAGACAAGATTAGATCAGCTGACTCAAACTGAAAAAGATCTAAAGATTGACTTCAACAAACCCCTCAAAGAATAAGATCCTCTAAATAAGCTAAATAAGTTAGCAAACAAGAAAAGAAAAAGAACCAGTGACTTACAAGACCATTCCAGGTCAACAAAGAAACACAAGTCATCAAGTTCAGCATGAAGAAGAGGTTCATTGAGCAGCTAAGGAAATAGAATGTAATCTTATGTAATAACTTTATCTTTTGTAAATGTATTGTAATGAAAGTAAGAATAAAAGGTTATCAGTTTATATTGTTTAATTTATATCAGTTGTGTAAGAAGAAGTTGTTTTGCTGACTTACAACTGATTTTAACTTAGGTTATTTGTATATTCAAATAGGGGGAGATTGTTGGGTTCAGTTCCTAAGCCCTTCAGTCTTTTAGTAGATTTAAACATAAAATCCCCTAAGTGTTTCTCAAATTGAAGGTTTTCAGTTTGAGTCACTGAAGTTCTTCAGCGTTAGATCTTTAGGTCCTTAGAAGATTGGAAAGAATCTTCACTTCAGTCTATGCAGCGGTACAGAAACCGAAGAAGGACTCTTGGAAAAAGCTTCAGTTCAGCTTGGTTGACAATTCCAAACTGAACGTTGTCCATCTCCTTAACAGAAGTTGAAACGTGTTGTTTCACTTTTAGAAGGTTTACAAGGCGGGAAAAAGATTGCTTTATGTCAAAAGGAATAAAGCAATATCCTTGGGAAAGTAACTTCTAAAGTTGGTATAGAAGTACAACAACTTTCCTTAAAAGTCTGCACCTAGTACTAGAAAGCAAACGTGCATTAAATGGTAGGTTCAACCACCCATTTAATGCTTGCCACATAGTGTAGGTTAAACTTGTAAACCCTAATCCATTTGCCTATAAAAGGAAAGGGATTCCTAGAGTAAATGTTATTTCTTCCAATTAATGTGAAACACATTGAAGAGTTCATTTATCTCTCAAACAAACTGAATCGTACTACTGAAGCTGAAGCTTCAGTTTAATCATAAGTAGTTTGTTTTCTTATTTCTCATAACTTTGATTAAATAATAAGTTCGAAGGAGCTAACACCCCAATTGTCATTCAACCACCTTGCTATTCCGCAAGCAAGGTGTGTCATAGATTCTTTATTTGATTCTAATAAAATTATATACGTTGAAAAGTACTTCTGTGTGTTTTAAACTTGTTCTTTATATTGTTCATATATATTTGTTTAAAACTCATTTTGTTGTCATAGAATTTGATTAGTTTAACTTAATAATCCTTATATCAGATTCCAAGGGACCAACATGTTGATCATTATTTATGTAATCTAAGAGAGATCTCAAAAATCGCCCCTTAGAGGGGGATTGTTAGGAATTCGGTTTTAGTAAAATAAAATCATTATCAATCTTACGAGTCTTGTAATAGATAGAAATATAGTAAGCGTGTGATAGTTAGTAAAATATGCAAAGTTACGTGAGTACGTAAGATAGTTAGTGAAACTATCCCACATCGCCCTATGTGGTGAGGTATAAGGAGAGCCTTATGCTATAAAAGGACTCTCCCACCTCATGAAAAGGTGTGTGAGTGTGTGCTAGTAAGTGTGTAAGAGAAACTCTCTTCATCTCTTATGGAATAAAGATGCATTATCCAAACACCTCCATCAATCTTATTTTTCTCTCTTCTCTTCTTCTATGTGTGAATTGATATAGTATTTGGAATTCCTACATAATGGGTGTTCATAAGAGACTTACTTGTTTTCTACCTTTTTTTGTTCGACCACTTTAGGGTTTTTAAGAGAAAACCCAAAGCTCATGTTGCATCAGGTATCCACCAGTACAGCATAGGTAGAACTAAGGCTTCTAACCAATGCAAGTTAGGCGATCAGAAGTCGACGTAGGGTCAACTAGACAAGTCGACATAAGGGTTATACCCTTCTTAGTCGACTAGTCAAATGAAAGGGGAGAGAAGGGAGAGATTTAGAGTTTATTTATGAGTTAGGAGAATCCTTAGAATTGCCTTGGTATTTATAGGGAACCAAGGATAACTCTAGAAGGATTATAGCTTATCCTCAAGCAATAGGAGTTTGACAAAGAGTCAAACTAACCACTTAGGGGTTTGTGAGTTGTTCTGTTTAGTGTGACCCTTTGGCATTTATGTAAATGCCACTGGTGAAAGACTCATTGTGTCCTTGCACATAATCCTTTTAAACTTACACTTGTGCAAGGCTACAACGTAGAAAACTCTTTCCCTGTACCAAGAGGTCATGAGCAAAAAATTGAAGTACCAGCTTAAAGAAAGTGATTCAATACCCAAGTTGTGATTTTCTGACTCAAACAATACATCAGTTGAGTCTGGGTATGTGGTTATATCCCTTCACACTTTTCGATATTTTTAGAAAGTACCAGGATATCTTAACCTCGTAATACTTTCGTCTTTTCTTGTTCTCGTGAATGATTTGTTCTCCATAGATCCCAGACACATGTCGTAGGACTATACTTCTCAAAAATCATCTCACACTCAAGGGGCCCGAAAAATATCATTTCTCCAGTCTATTTCAACTAGGAGTTGCAATTGCCATCTCGATCAATAAATCATCTTCCCTTACCTCCCACTGAATCTGACGTTAGAACACAACATTGCGCTTTTATGCAATAACTGGAAACTAAGTCTAAATCATGTGTATATATCAAGCTTAGATACTTAATATCACAAATCAGCTATAAGAAAGGTCAAATCTTGAAAACCTAATCGACTCTACATTAGAAGGACACAAACAAGATTACACAATTTCAATTACGATCTTCAAGAAGACCCACAATCTGAGCGGGATTAGTTACAAGTACAATGGTCATTGTTAACAAAACATCACCGACAAAACTATGTGCCGTGTTTCTAAATTGAGTTGTGGGTCATATTCCGATAGGCGTGAGGAACTCGAATAAGGTTGATTATGATTTTTGATGAGAGTTTAAGGATTTGGGGATGGAGTGCAGCATTGGTGTTGGCCGAAGTGGAAGCGAGGGCAGTCACGAAGGAAGTAGTAACAATGATGGTATGATGGTCAGATTCCCTCACGTTGGTGTGTTTGTATTTTGGTGCATCTAAGTGTGATTTATAGATTGAGAAATGAACAATAATGGGTTTCAAGTTGTTTTTGTTTCATGTATCTTATAATTTTGTAATTGTAGATGATCTATAGTTAGATATAAAGGTGGATGGTTAAGATGAAAGAAGAAAAAAGTTTGGTGGAGAGAGAAAAATAAAAAATAAGTGCAAATGAGAGAAGTAGATGATTAATGGGTGTTTATGTGTGAGATGATAAAGACAAACTTGAGTGGAGAGACAAAATATCTAAAATACCTTAATGTATAAGTCACATGTGTCCCTTGACCGTTAAAAACAAATGGGAGGTGATTTGCACACTCCATTATTTGATTTGTATACTCAAATTATTGTGTCATACATTTATACCCTTAATAATTATGTCTTGAATTGCACACTTCACTAATTAATGTAAGGGTATAAATGTTAAAAGACAAACATTTTGAGTGTGCAAATCAAAATATGAAGTGTGCAAATCATTTGCCAAAACAAATGGTCGTTAGACCGAAGGGATGTGTGTTTTAAGGGTTTGAGAATTGAGAACTATATAAGAGCATCTACAATGCTAAAGTTTTTGAAAGACTTTTTGTTATTAATTACTTACTTTGAAATTATATTTCATTTAATGAGAAGTCATTTACAAGTCATTGCTACAATGCTAATAAGTCATTCTAAAGCTTTATCATGACTAAATAAATAAAATATAATAAGAATGATAGAGAGAAAAAAGTTTTTTGCAAAAGCTTTTAGTGTGTCAAGTCTTTGCCAAAAACCTTTTTAAAAAGCTTTTATTAAAAGCTTAATGGAATAATAAAAAGTCTTTTAAAAACCTTAGCATTTGGAGATGCTCTAAGTTGGAAAAAAAAGTCAAACAACCAAACATGCATGTTAACGCAAACCACAGGGACTGTCCGTGTAATTTACTAAAAAAATAAATAGAGTGTGCTTGTTTGATGGAGGATATGGAAGGATAGAGAGAACGAGAAGAACATGGCAATCATTCATCATCCTTTTACTTCCTATCTCAACTTAACCCATGTCACACATCACAAACATACAACTACATTAACTAGAACAAGACCCAATAATTACAAACCTTTCATCACTTGCTCAAGCCTCAGTCACACCAATGTCTTACTTAATGAAGCTGCTAAACACACTGTAATGTCCACATTTTCCTTTCTTTTTTTTGAAAAAAATTCTGTTTAGACAGTCTTGATATCCGAGTATATAATGTTGTTTTTTGACATACTTATCATTTTGTTGATGGTAACATTATTAGTTTTAAAAAGAAATGTCTAATGAGAAATGAGTAACTGAAGAGCGTTTTCGATATCTAGTGTCGAAATATTTTCTGAAATCATACCAACCCACTCTTTTAAAGCCTTTTAATTGAAAAGAATTTGGAAAAAGGGTATTTGAGTGAGGAATTCCTTTCATTGATAACGTGACGTTGAATGTGCATACAACCAAGCCTAGAGCTAGTCTCTTAGTTAGTTGAAGCACAAGATAGTGCAACAATTAATGTACAGCCGAGCCTTGCTGATAAGTTTTGCAGGTTCGGCCAAAATTCAAGATGATGCATAAGTAACTAAACTCCCTACCTAAGATTAGCAGATAACCGATATCCTTGATTTCTTCTGTTATTTCCTTGTATACAGACAGGGGGTATATACTATACGCACTTATATTTCATTTTTAGTATGCAATTATTGCTGATAGACCATTCAGATAATGGATTATCAAGGTGATTATCTGCACTTTCTTTGCTATTCTATTAGGTGGACACGTATCTACAAAGTGGCATGGTTGTTGGATTGGGGTCTGGTTTAGCCTCATCTTTGGCAATACAGTATCTGGGTCAGAAACTTCAAGTCGGTCTACTAAAAGATGTAGTTGGAATACCCACGTGAGTCTATTCATTCATCGTTAACTAAGATATACTCAATTATTTTTTGCAATATCTCTTGATGTGATGCCTTTTCAGAGATTAATAACTCCCACTAACTCTATATACATTCATCTGATTATGGATGGCTTCCAAGTTCCAATATTTAACATATGTTGTCGCTAGGCCTTAAATACGTAGTTCTTCATTCAACCGGGTGTTTATTGTAGTCTCTGGCCGTAAATGTGTGGTTCTAGTTCTACATGTTTATCTCACAGAAGTAGCAACACATCCTATTTGAACCAGGACATACTAAGCTGGAGTTGTTTTTCTCCTGCCAGCAATTCATAGTTTAAAATCCTTTAAGCTTTTTAGAACCCCGGGTTTAGTGGAAGATTCAAGAACGAGATTAATCACTATCTTTAAGAAACAATCAGGCACCACTACGTTGTTGATAGATTGTCTGCTATGACCCTCCTAGGATCTCCTTGAATCCAAGAGCAGTTAGCAACGCCTCTTCAATAGGACATCTTCCGATGCCATGTATTGATATGGAGTAAAGTATGAGTATTCTTGCTCAATAGATTATCAAGATGTGTTTTAATGTTTTAAACATCCCCATGTGATGTGAATATGATTACCAATCAATTTTGGTAGTTACACTCTTGTTTAAGGTGGTTAGGATGAAGAAAATGACTCAAAACATCACAAAATCTCGGACCTGTTGGTGTCTGCGCAGCGATCGTCTTTGGTTCCAGTCGGTGATCCTGCTCCCCTGAGTCAATCATAATCTGTACGTTTTTGTGCTGACTGGACCTCACATTGCCCCTGTGTCGAATTGCGGTGCGCTGATACCTGTTCCTAGTCTCCTATATGTTTTAAATTCTTTTGATGAACCAAGCTCACTCTCTAAATGCACATACATCATCTGATTGTTATAGACCATATTTTCCAGCACATCCTCATTAGTTCCTCTTTGATCTTCTCATGATTTAATTTTTGTGTCGATACAGTATCTAATATTTATGTATGCAACTAATTTAACATGCCACGTATGGTAGTTTTTCACTGTTATTTTTCCTCTCAATGATGTATGTTATCATCTACACACCTCTGAGTGCCCTTGCATGTTATTGTTGAATATTTATATCATTGCATTCCTTTCTTTTTGTTGCAGATCTATTGGTAGTGCAAGTGAAGCAGAAAAGGCAGGAATACCTTTACAACAGTTCCAAGATAGTTCACAAGTGTGCACCAAATCCGAGCATCCATTTACGTGGTTACTGGTTTCTTATTAGCTTGGTTTTACATGTCAAACGATATAGATCAGTTGACCAGCTTAAGTTGCCATGATTTCATATTCTACAATTACAATTAAGAGCAAATTACTAGTCTATGATCAGAGAATATCCCGTACTCGTGTCATGGTCAAATTGATGACACACGTTAGGCGAACCACATGAGATGTTACTAATTCAGTAACATCTAAAATGGTGAATGCATGGGTACCTTATTTCACTATCACCTTTCACTTAAAAATGTGACTAATACAGTGGTGGATATATCAACCAATAGGTTAGAGGTGAAAAACATCCGATATATGCTTTATCATGAAGACGATAATCCAATAATGCATTTTCCTGTAGGCAAAGTTCTGGGATCCTTTTTTCATACTAAGGTCAGTGATAACATTGGTTTAAAGTAAGGGAAAATTCCCAAAAGAATCCAAATACCTAACGCGCTAGCACTCTATAACCCAAAAAACATTTTTGAGCCAAAATAGCCCTGGGCGACTTGTACTTAATATTCCCTATTTTTACTATGCAAGTACAAAATATTCTTAAGTCGCCCTCGGCTATTTTGGCTCAAAAATATTTTTTGGGTTATAGAGTGCTAGCACATATGGCACATGGTCTCTTTTTGGCACAGAGTGGTTCACTGGCTCCTACATGCTAGTCCCAAGTGCACAAGCATGCTTCTGGAGGCTGGAGCAAAGGCATACTTGGTAGATGCATCAATAAGAAATGTAGTCCAAAGGATGCTATAGTTTCACTTCACACTTAGATCTTATTAAACTCAAGTATGAATGAGATATGAATATGGTTCAGATATACACAAAAAGAAGATGACAAAAATAATCGATTGAACTACAAAGAAGGGAACTGCAAAGGGGTTGTAACTAAATATAGTAATAATCTGCTCATCAGGCTTCTATACATTACCTTAAGCTTATTCTTTTTTTGTACTATTCTATAATAGGTTTTAGTTACATACTTAATGGAAGAAATGATAACTTTTTCTTAATACTATCCCTCGATTGAAATACACGAAATACGACCCTTGATCAGATTGATTACATACTCCATCGAAGATTTATGGTTACTTGTAATCAGTTTTCCTTTAGAATTAGATTGAATAAGTTGACTTTTCTAATATACAATCCATTGGCGCATGTTTAGATTGATTTTGCGTTCAATGACGCTGACATTATGGAAGAAGGAAGTCTAACTGCAGTCATTGGGCGTCAGATACGTCAGGGAGAGGTGTCTCTATTGGAGGAAAAGGTCAGTTAAAAGTTTTTAACTGTTTTACATTTCGAGTTTATTAATGTGAAGTCAATACTAATACATATATTGTTTCGCTGTACAGAGAATATTAGATGTGACAAAGAATCTGGTTTTAATGGTCACAGAAAAACACTACAAAAGTGCTGTTGAGGGTTCAATTCCTGTTTTAGTTAAATCCGTAAGTTTTAGTCACTAATAAATCTGTAAATTTAATCGAATTTACATCTGTAGCTGATTGTTTAGGCTTTAAATGTACATTCCAGGTCAGCTGGATGGACACTGCAGAAGAGATTGATGACCTCTTTGTAGGGGACGCTGAGGTACGATTTTGCAGACAAATTAGTCACAATTAGCGCAAGAAAAGAAGCATGAATCTGAACTTGGCATAGATGCAGTAACATTTTTGTAATGTGTTTGTTTAATTAGCTGGATGGGTTTTCTACTGCTATGAAACAATATGAGAAACTGATAAAATTTCTCTTTCTTTAGTGTATCATTTTACATATAATTTTAAGGCACGCCTATAATGGAGTTTTACTTTACCATCGTAATTTTTTAACCATATACCATATATGTGAAATATATCCCAAAAAATTTGATTGTATATGAAGGTATGGAGAAGACCATCTGTTGGGCATGCAGATCCCACGGGAGGCAATTTTCCACTAGTCACAAGAGGAGGACATAATTTTCTGGATGTCATATTTACATCTCCCATAGAAAATCTTGGTAGCGATTAATTCCATAATAAGGTGTGTCTATAATGTCATTTTATGTGCTTCAGAATAAATGAAGGATGTCTCAATTTCGTGCAGCTGAAGTGGCCAAACTTCTTGACGGTATAGAAGGGGTTGCAGCCCACGGGATCATAGCTAATACTCCGTTAGTTTCTTCTTCCCTTGATCTTCTATGTAAATTGTCAATCTTTACTGTGCTGGTGCTAAGTTGCAATTCTCTCGATTTTCAAAGTACTTGGTTATTGTGACTTGTGATATTGATGGTAGTTACTATTGCCTAAAATATCCACATGCCTCAAATGGTATTTTTCTTCATAATTTATTACAAGTACCTGTCATTGTAATGTGTATCTGTATGGATAAATAGGTCATATTCCCCTTGGGCCTTGGCCTGCTCCGCACATTTATTCTCAACAAATATTTGCACCTATTAAAGTATTAAGGAACATCTGATATATGGGCATGAGACAGCCCAACGTTTCCTCCATCATGAAGGTCTCCTTCATCGTGATTTGTAGGAAGAGTCCTCCCTACTGCTGCTTTGATTGAGAAGCTAATGATGTTTTAATGTAAAGAAACAGATATAACTATTAGTCTATTAGGATTTTCGCAAAGGATGTCATCGGTCACATTCACTTATTTTTTAAGTTTGATCACTTTTGTTTTAGTTGGATACCTTTTGAAATAGTTCATGCGTAGTTTCTCAAGGGTATGGTGATTTTAATTTTAGTCGTTGTTGTTCTAGTTCGTTCATGTTTGATATGTGATTCATAGTGGTGGCAATTTCAATCGATTTACCTAGAAACAGGATGGATCTGATGGGTTGAACATGACCCAAAGTTTACACCCTTTTTAATTGCCTTTATTATGAGAATTACTTTATTACTTTGCTATTATAGCATAGCGATGTTGAATACGTTCATATCGTATTAAGTTCTAGAAAGAGGGACAAAAAATGTGTATGGGTCAACCTAACCTGTTTCGACCTGTATTATATAAAGTATCTGTTCTTACCCTGAGCCGTTATCCAGGCCACTTGCCCTGCCATTCTGCCATCTCTCATCTCTGGTGATAAGCTCTTGTTTTCTGACTTATCTAGTTATCTCCAATCTTCTTTTGGTTGCTTTTGAGTATAAAGCAAAGAAAAGAACGAAGGTCTCAAAATCTCATTTAGGCCCTTCTTGACTGCAAAATTTATAAACAATAGTCATGAGCAGTCATGGATACCATAGGATGTCCTGTTACCCAACATAACCCATAAGTTACAACTACCCGACTATAAAATATTAGACTTTTTGTTGCTCCCCTCGTTTTTTTTCTTTCTTACGCCTGTATTTTGAAAAATAGGATTCTCTTATTCTTAACTTTTGTTATTTCTTAATTGCAGTTGTACAGCAGTGATTGCTACAGAATCAGGGATTCGCATAATTGAAAATACTGTAAATAGCGATATGAGAAGCATTTAGATTCCAGACTTCAACTGCCAATATTATTGCACATAAGAGAACATGGACACTTCTATGTTTGTAGAAGCTAACGACACCTGGTTACTCTCTTAGCATGAGAAATTATCAAGTTTGTTTTGGTATCATTTATGTCATCACATTAACTCCGATTTTTGTATGGAACAAAGATATTTCAAAGAAAGCGATCTTAAATCACAATAATCTTCGCCCCAAAAAATTAAAGTTATTGTCGAATTATAAATCTGACTCCTCTAAAAAGTTTCCGGCTGTGCTACTTTAAGAGTGTTTTAGTGCTATATATGAGATCAGCCATCAATAATGTTGACATCTTTTTTTTCTATGTTTCCTAACGTTTTAATTAGCAGTTTAGTTGACAATGTATATGGTGACATTTCAATGTGACAGTAATTTAGGAAGGACCAAATTGTGGCGCGTAATAGATTTACAAGAAAGTCTGCCGGATAACATTGGTGATCATAATGTACATTAACTTTGTATTAAACTGGTGAAGTAGAATGGTTGGTGTATCATGCACTAAGGTAGGTTTAACTCATGAACAGTACATTGTATCGACAAATGAAGAGACACGTCACGAAAGACGTATACTACTCTACTATGGAACATGTTTTTTTTTAGATCCTAAACATTTGTACATAAGCTATCGTCGTTGCCCGGTGTGGTTAGGTTCACTGTCATTTAGCCTACAATGTTAATGGTTAAGACCCATTTGAAGTCGTTCACATATACATCACCATGTTGGGAAGTCAAAGTGGTTCCTTGATTTAGTCGATGCAAACAAAAATGGACGGGTCTAGATGATAATGTAGTTGAATATTTGCTCTAGCGGAATGTAACAACTGTCTAACTGCCATAACTGTCATAACTTCCATCAGATGGTTTTGTCTCATCTGACATTTACAGAAAACATCTAATCTCTTTGTCTTTGCTCTGAGTGCTTTGATTGTCTTATCCAAATAGAGATTTCGTGTAACTTAGGTAACAAGGGTCGAAATACTTTATTTCGAAAGTGGTTTGTGCACGATTGAGTCAAATATCTAGGATTATCATCACCCCCTAACCCCAATTTATTATATGTACAATCTGCTTCGAACATATCATGCTTCAAATATATCATGGCTATCATCCATATTTTATAACTCCTAAGTCCTAACTAGTGTTAAACATGCAACTAACCTTGGAAATTAAGTAGCAAGTTAGTGGAAAACCCACTAACAACAACACCAGAAACCATTTTTTAATCCTCTTAGTTGGCGGCTCGACTCGACGTTTGGACAAATCCGGCTTGAGCCACGAATCCACAATGCACCCAAGCCGTCTCACTCCCTACGGCCACACCACCCACCCGACAGGCCAACAGCTTCGCAACAGTACCATCTCACAAAGTTCCCTTCGACAAATGTTATATGGTATAATAATATGATCTCTATTCGGTTCGATTATTATGTTTTGGAATTTTTTCCAAGATTATTTCGGTTGGAGTCTAACCCAGCTTGCTTGGTTTGTAATCGCTGTCCAACCTTCCATCCGCTTCCCCACGTGTCTTCTGCTGCTACTTCTCATTCCGCCCTTACCCCTACACCCCCTGTTGGTCTGAT
>BQNB010110210.1:0-22598 GCA_026074375.1 Tanacetum coccineum
AAGTTCACCGACGAACCCGCTCTAGTTTGCTCGCCTCCACCAAAAGATGTCAACGATGAAAAAGAAAAGCAGGAAGTAAAGAATCTCGCAGAGCCGACGACTAAACGCCAAACTCGTATCACACCTTGTTTGAAGAATTTTAAAGTTATTTGCAAGAAGAGCATTTTTCATTCAAACAAAACACCTCAAGTTTCTTTGGTTTTTGCAATCACATCCACCTTATCGTCTATTAAGCCTAAGGATTCTCTCATAATAGGGGACGAGCATCTTAGTATTTTTTGTGCTGAGGAAATTGTCTCAATCCCAAGAGAATCTGAGGATACATCTAAGAGTGATAGCAAGAACGTTTTACCTTCGTGTGATGATTTATCTTCATTTAACGTTCCACATGATGACTCCATGACTTTCTCTAACTCTCTTTTCGAATTTGATGTCAATTTCAGCTCTAGTGACATAAACCCTCTTTTTGATGAAGTGTTAGAGGACATCGAGTGCAAGGATTCTTATGATTCCAACCTTGATGAGTCGACTTTCCTAGTCACTCCTCTTTCTGATTCTAACAAGGATGAGTGTCTCGCTCCAGGAGACGACATTGAGATTCTACTTCACCATGATCCGTCTACTCTTATGAAAAGCGTTGCTTCTATTCTCGAGGATTCATCGATGATCCACCTTTCAAAGAAAATGATGATTTATTTAATTTGGAATGTAAAACGAATTATTAGAAAAGAATTTTGTACGATGCTCCAATTGATAAAGCTAAGTGTTTCGACCTAGGAGGCGACAATGATAAGATCGATGCTTTTCTAGCTATCGAAGTTCCTATGTATATTGAAGAAGGTTATTATGACTCAGAAGGAGACGTAATCTATCTTGAGAGTTTGCTTAGTGATGATACCACCTATAATCTCTCTCCCGAAGTATTTTTCGATCATGAACCACAACATGATACCTTTTCTCCCAAAAGTGATCCTCTCTACCATGAGTTCACCGGTGAACTTATCACGATTCCTCCAGGAATTGTTAGAGAGCACAAGGATTATATCAATCGAATGTCGTTGCTATGCGGAAATTCATCTTCCCAATCGTCGGAAAATTCTCATACAATCATCGAGTCTCTTCCCACATCTACTACTCTCGTTGAGGATAGTGACTCCAATAGGGAAGAGATTGATATATTTTCCAGACCAGATGATTCGATACCACCAGGTAATGAAAGTGATTTTGACTCGAAAGAGGATATTATTGACAACTTGCTTAACGATGATCCCATTCCTGAATATGAATGTTTAACCTTTGACATGTAACCTGATGTGCTCGTGATAAACAATGTTAATGAAGATGAATGTTTTGACCCAGGGGGAGGTGAGATTAATGTTGAAGTTGACGATTCCATCACATTTGTCACTCGGACTTTTTTTCCGTATCTCACTTACCTTGAGGTTTCTCCCTTACTTTCCTCCACCAAGAACGAGGACACCATTTTTGACCCCAGCATCTCCACTTAGAGCCGGTGGCATCTCATCGGGATGGAACTTTTGTGTGCTTAAATGTTTATCCAAACATTAATGAAGGCCCGATTGAGATTTTCTCTTCCATTTACTTTCTCTAAGGACGAATGAATTTGGGGATTGAGTCAAGCTTTGTGACTCGGTTACAAAAAATAAATCGCTTCGTGGGAGGCACCCCATGCTTATCCTTCTATCTTCTTTCTTATTTCTATTGTGATGTGAGGAGGCTTGTACTCTTCCGATTCTCGTTGTTTGTACTTGTGATTGTTTGCAGGATTGACCCAAAATTTTCTGAAGACTCTCGTGTTTGGTGTTTTATCCCGGTCCACTAGAGCTTCCTAGCCTTTGCTTGCCATTAGTTTGGGGAAATCCGATATCCTAAAGATTATTATCGACTAACATTTATCTTTTAGCACACTTGATAAACGGCTTAAGATTTTTGTGATACTTTCTTCAGGCTTGAGTTATGCATTCGACCTTTTTGAGTTCTAGTATGGGGTTTTTAAGTCTTAGGCTAGGAAACATTGAGGACAATGTTTAATTTTAGTATGGGGTAGTATATCTTCGATATAATCTTACCTACTTTTGCCCGTTGTTCTCACGTACCCCGTTTTCCCACCAAAATTTTCAAAAATATGAAAAAATTTAAAATTTTCAAAAATAAAATAAGTGTTTTTGTCACAATTTTGACTTTCCTGCTGGGTAGAATAAGAGTAAATTTTGACTCGATCGAGCGTGTTGAGCTCTAGCTTGTTCCTTAACTTTTAGGCTAAGCGTTCGCAGCATTCGTGGAAATTCACGAAGAATGAAAAATGATAGAGTTAAGTATGAGTAGGATGCTAAACAAGGATTATTTGAGGGAAATCTAAGAGCGTCATAGTTATGTAATTTTGACTTTTTCTTTTCTCCATAAGCTTCTTAACCGGATTAATATACGTCTGTTTTTGGAGATTAAACTTAATCAACAATTTTATGTAATAAATAGTCAAAAATTTTAGTCTTAGTTCAAATTAAATAACTTGAAATTTTACTCAAAAGAAGTTTTCTCTATATAAAGATAATATTAAAAAGATAATAAAATATATATCTATATATATATATATATATATATATATATATATAAATATAATGTCAAAAGTGATTAAAAAATATAATAAAAAATACAATGTGGCTGATAACAAGTTTACTAACAACTTCGGCTAACACCGATGCGGTAGCTCTTCTAAAGAAAGCCCTAGTAAGGATAAAAAATCCAAGAACTATAAAAGTTTGTATGCATTCTTTGCCCAGTCTCACAACCGATCTTGCAGCCTTCTAAAAGGTCGAAGGTTACAATTGCATAAATGTTTAATATTAAGTTTGAATTAATAAATAGATTTCTTTTTGTTAAATTCAAATATGCTTTTGAACTTTGACTATTCTATTTTAAGTCCTTAAGCTATGTATATTCGGGAAACCTGAGAGTTTTTTAAACTTAAGGTCTATGAGTCCCGATACTAGTCTCTGTAGGGTGTCAAAGGCCTAGTCACTTAGCCGCAAGCTTGGGAGGTGTCGAGACGAAAGTCGTTACATGGGATGATCTCGCCTTCAAACTCATTATTCTCAGGTGGAACATGAAGCATAGTATTTTGCAAAACGTTGATCCACGGTTGAAATTTAAAATAGCACATTCACCTAAGATATAATAATTGTCGGGAGTGAAAAGTTCACAAGTTGCAAATATGAGTAGTGTTAGCATCTTTACTGATATTTAACTGTGATTTCGTTTTAAGCTTGGTTTGGATAAGTGAATAGTTGGGGACGATAAATTTATCCTTTTTGGGGCATTCTCGGATCGAAATGCATCTTGTTCTATGATCCCTAACGGTTATGGAAATAACGGAAGTCGGAATATTCTAGGTAGTTGATTCTTAAAAAAATCATCATAAAAATAGAAAAGGTTTTTGAAAATGTGAAAATGGGAAGTTTTAAAATTTGTGATTTCTTAACTCTCCCCACAAAAGTCTTTGCTAAGATTTAGTTTAGGGAAGTTTTTGAGGTATTTGGTTTTAGAGCATATAATATTGCGTGAGGACACGCAATCACTTAGTTTGGGGAATTTTTGATATGTGAGAAATCACATATCTTTATTATATCCAAAATAGCCCTTAAATGATCAAAATGTGCAAAAATATGCTTATATTTGTGTATTTTGTTGTTTGTGAATATGTAGGTACGGATAGTGCAAAAATCACTAGAGAACGGTCAAAACCGGACAAACACGAACACGGGAATGGATAAAGTGCAAAAGAGTCAGAAGATTTCTACATAAAGGTCAATAAAGTCAACCCATGGTCAACATTTGGTCAACTCATAAAGGACAAAATTCTCAAAAATACCAAATCAGTCCTTAATGTTAAATCATAATTCACAAATAGACCCTAAACCCTAACACCGTTATCTCTTTTATACTTAAGAGATAATGGTCGTTATCTCCTTATATTAAACTAAAACCGTCAACTTATTACCCTTTTTAAATAACCCAAGTCCAGAACTAAAACACCTGGCCCAATCCTTTTGTTATAAAACCCGAGCCCAAGTCAACATATCCCAAACCTTGTGGTCAAACAAATAGTTAAAAAGAAAGAAAAAGGCGTGAGTTTTTGTTACTATTCATTCATCTTCCCCAAATTTACCTAGCTCAAAATTAAAGGGTTAATTGAAATTGAGGACGTGGCTCAGCAATTCAAACACCAAGTGACAAGCTAGCAGAGTTAGATGTCACAGGAGCTCCTTATTAGTCCAAGTGCACAAGAAAGGACACACGGATATATGAAAGAAACACATAAGGACAAGGATTTTTACACTAAATTCTAGCCAAAAGAAGCACAAAGGGTCTGACACACGGAATGCCACGCTGGCAATCCGTGTGCTCATCAAATGATCCAACAGTGATAATTGAGGATCCAATGATTGGCAATGTTTGGAAGGTTCAGATTAAAAGGAGCGTGTAACAAACTCAAGGGCTAGAAGCTTCTCATGACTACTATAAATACAAGCTCACTCCTCACACACAATATCTTCTTTTCTGCATTTTTTTAAAAAGTTTTTAATTAGCTTATGTAACTTTTCTATTAAATGTAATTTCTTATTAAGCTCTTGTATTTTCAATTTCATGTATTGTAATCTGTTTAAATCAATGAAATCTTAGTTATTTTATTAAATCTGGTTTGCTTAGTTTGTTCTCAAAATTCTAAAAGTTCTTGTTTTCTATAAGAAATCTCTAATCAATCTACAAAGAACAAACTTAGTACAAGCTATTCAATAAGCTCATCTAAGTCTCTAAGCTTAGATTTGAGCCCAATTAATCCTTAAATTACTTAAACCATTAAAATCAGTTAAATACCTTTGCTAGTATGGATTTGAGCTTTTTGGATGATAAGCTTACAATGGAAGAGCTTATGGGACTTTTACTAGCTTATCCTTGTGATAAGCTAGAGCTGTAGAGTAGCTCCTCAAGCTTTTAAAAGCCTTTGTTTAGCTAAGGCAATTGTAAGTCTCATTTTATCTTTTTTGTCTTTAATTTCTTATATTAAATCTGCTTAATCTGCTTATTCACTTGCTTATTTGTGCTTAAATCTGTGTATTTGTGCTTATTAAGTATGATTGAGTATCTGTTTTCAAGTTTGATAGCTTAAATATTAGTTTTCTTCATATTGTCTTATAAATCAATAAAAATCAAAAATATTAGTAGCATAGGTATTAGCTCTTTGTCTCTGGCTTAGTTGCTTATTCATATATGTTCATTGTAGTTGTTATAAGTTGTTTAATATCTGTTATCTGAGTCTTAATCATCAAAACTTTTTTTTTTGATAAGCTTAAAAGAAATTCATGAATTTTAAAGGGGTGTTTGGCATAGCAGTACCAACTACAAGTTAGTATTGCTAGTGGCCATTTGGTCTTTGATATCAGTTTTAAATCTCTGAATTAAGGTTGTTTGAGTAAGTTTTATAAGTTAGAATAGAGCTAGTCTAGTTCTCAAATGTTAGTTTGATAAAAGTCATAATCTGTCATTGTTATCATTTGCATTTTAAGCTTTTATAATTTCTAATCATTGTCACAGCCTTATTAGCTTTAGTTTTGAGTTTTATAAGTATTAAATTTAGTTCTTAAGATCTGCATTTATAGGTTTTAAGTTTTGTTCATTTACATGTCAATTGCATCAGCATCATAAGCTTACAAACAACCATTTTCAACACAAATTTTCAGAAGTTATTCTTAGGTTTTGAAATTTAGCATACAAGTAGATCTAGGGTAGTGGTTAATATATTTCAAATTAGTTTTCAAAAATAAGTTCATTAGCATATCTATTTTTAGCCTTAAAATAAGCTTTTTGTCTTTTCAATTTCAGAAACCAAACTCAGATAAAGCTAAG
Source organism: Tanacetum coccineum (assembly GCA_026074375.1). Taxonomy (NCBI): domain Eukaryota; kingdom Viridiplantae; phylum Streptophyta; class Magnoliopsida; order Asterales; family Asteraceae; genus Tanacetum; species Tanacetum coccineum. Next base: position 5,926 of record BQNB010110210.1, read on the forward strand.
TATTCTGTTTGTTTTCACAAGCCTGTTTCAATAAGCTCTTGTTTTCCAAACTTTTGTTCAAAAGTATTTTCTTATAGCTAGTAGGCCCTAGTTTAAGTTCCTTTAAGTTGTTTTCTCTTAAGTGTCTTTTTGCTAGCTTAAAATTAAGCTCAAAGTGTCCCTTGGGGTTTGTTTGGTTAGCAGAATTAGTTTAAGAGCTTATTTTGATTTACAGCTTATGGTTTGTCTTTTTGAGCTTATTCCTGTCCATGTTAGCTTATTAGGTTAGGCTTAAGTTTCTAGTAGTTCATTTAACTTTGTTGGTAACTTATTTCATTTTGTAACTTGTAGTGTTTTTACAAAAAGTTCAAAAAGTAAAAAAATAGTAGTAAAGCATTTTCTGTATTTTAAGCCAACTTTTCAGCTTATTTAGTGAATTTCAATAATAGTTGCTTTTATTAAATTTGTTTCTTTTTAGTTTTTCTACAACTTTGTTTTTAAACTTTTTCAAAATAAAACAAAAAATAAAAAGGCAAGAGGCAGGATTTTACACCAATATTGCTTATTCCTTTATTTTAGCTTATCTGCTTATTGTTATGGCTTGTTTAGGTTTAGTTTAGCTTTTTTAGGTTAATATAAGTCCATTTTAGCTTATTTAGTTTTGTCATTTGCTTATTTGAGCTTATTTGCTTTCTAGTGTAAAATTTTAAGTGTTTTTAAGTTTTTTTAGCTTTTCTGTCATTTTTCCTAGCTTATTTCATGCTTATTTGTGGTTTATAAAAATAGTGTCTTTTCAAAAAGTGCTTATTTTTCTGTCCTTAAAAAAATGGCATTTAAAAATATTTGGGAAAGGGGAAGTCCCAAGTGAGCTAGGGCTCGAACCTGGGACCTCAACCCTCTCAACCAAACGTCCCACACAACACACCCTAAACCATCATGCTACAATAGCTCATCTGTTAGTATCTTTCATTATTAATCTTTTATATACATTTTAGGCATTTTAGTATAATAAGTTGTTTTAGCTTATTTCACAGCTTATTCGATAAGTTGTGTTCCCGAGCTTATTTTTTCTAGATTCCTCTTAGTTCAAGCTACTTTCTTTAATTTTTTTAGAATTTTTATAATTAGTTTAGTATTTTTAAACATTTATTTTTATTAAAAACTTTAAAAATTCATAAAAAATAGAAAAATAATCAAAAAAAATATAATTCTTTTTTAGAAAATTTTCTTTTATCATATAGTTTCTAGGAAAATTAGTTTTGCTTCCGTAGGATTAAAATTGCAAAATTTCAATTTTTAAAGAACGTGATTCGTTTCCGTTCACGTTATTCGTATTTTTAAGCTCAATTCAACTCCATTTTTGTGCTAGTTTTCTTTAATCTTACTTTTTAGTCAATTAGGGTTAGTTAAAAGTGAAAAATTCATTTTAGGTTTATTTTTGAAAATTTAGGGTTTTTAGATCCCGTTTAGGATTCTCGATTTGCGTTTTTAGTTAGAATTTACTTCCCCGTTTTGATTTCTTGTAAGTTAGGTTTAATTGTTCCCTTATTTACTCACTTTTAGGATTTTAGAAATCAAATCATCTTCGAACCAATTCAAATCATTGTCCAAATAACAAGCATGGTCTCAATTTCATAAATCTTCGAGGAATACGAACCCGGTAATCACTTACCGGTAAATATACGTATTATATTATATATATTTGTGAGAATTTTTCTTACTACCTTTGTCCTCAAGGGTAGTTTGGTAATTTTCTATACTTATATTATTATACGTGTATAAAACTTTACTCATCAGACCACTCCAAGCGGATTATGTGATCCGAGAAATTCATGAGGGGTCGTGCAGTATGCACGCCGGACCACGATCCGTGGTAGCCAATGCCATGCGATTGGGGTATTACTGGCCAACCATGCATCGATACGCACGAAATGTGATACGCGCATGTAACGATTGTCAAATACATCGTCCCGTGCCAAGAAACCCCCAACAGCCGCTAACTCCCATCACGGCTTCATGGCCATTCTACAAGTGGGGAATCGACATAGCTGGTCCTTTTCCGGAGGGACCAGGAAAGGTCAAATTTTTGATAGTCGCTATGGACTATTTCACAAAGTGGATAGAGGCGAAAGCCGTGTCGACAATCACTGGCAATCAGGTGAAGAAGTTCGTGTGGGACAACATAGTGTGCCGCTTTGGTCTCTCAAGAGAAATAGTTTTGGACAACGGTAAACAGTTCAGTGACAACCCGTTCAAGGATTGGCGTGAAAAGTTGAATATTACGCAACTCTTTGCCTCAGTGAAACATCCGCAGTCCAACGGACTCGTGTAAAGAGCAAACCGGAGCTTGGGTGACGTAATCAAGGCCCGCCTAGGCGAAGGAAATAAGAATTGGATAGAAGAACTCCCCCATGTCCTTTGGGCCCATCGTACGATGATTAAGTCAAGCCACGGTGACACCCCTTTCTCTTTGACATATGGCACAGAAGCTGTCATACATGCGGAAATTGGAATGCCAATGTACCGCACCACGGCAGTAGACGCCGTTCACAATGATGAAGAGCTACGGCTAAATTTAGATTTACTAGAAGAAAGGCGTGAACTTGCAGCAATTCGTGAAGCAAAGGCCAAATTACAAATGACAAAATACTACAATGCTAGGGTTCGAGGTGTAACTTTTAGGCCCGGAGACTTTGTTTACCGTAGTAATGATGCAAGCCATGCTGTGGCTGGAGGGAAGCTTGGACAAAAGTGGGACGGACCTTATGAGGTCACGGAAGCACTCGGAGACGGAGCATACAGACTAAGGTCCATGGACGGCACGATCCTTCCGCGGACGTGGAACATAGCCAATCTCAAGAAATGTTATCTTTAGGCTACGGCATGGATAAGTTTGCGTCATGATTAGGACCCTTAATAAAGTAATCAATGTATTCTTATTCCACTTTTTGTTTTCAAGTTATGAATAAAATTCCGCGGGGTCTAGCTAACCCCGCGACTTCTTTATATAAAAATCTTCCAAGTGAATCTTTCTTTTCTTTAGTATCATTTACTTGTTACTCCATATAGTTCATACCCAATACGATGGATATCTTTGGATATCTAAAGGCTAAGCACCCTAATAATTGCTTGCCGTATAAGAGGGTTGCAACCCCAACGGCCACGGATTCTGCATCCTTATCCTACGTATACCTAAGACGTTAGGTATATAAGAAAGACTCTTACAGAGCATATAAGTCACTATACGTGCAATACAATATATACCACTCGAACTAGAGAATCAATGTATAATATAGTTACCCACGGACATCCGTGGGTACATTACATCAAAAATATTGTTTAAAGTGCAATAGGCTGCACTACTTCCTTTACAAATTGTAGACATAAGGCAATGAAATGGACCACTGTAGTCTCGGGTGTGGTTTCTCTTCTTTGTCAGCCGCCTCAGTTTGAGTGGCGGCATCCGCTAACAAAATCGCTAGCCTATGGGGAACAACGGTAGGCGCGGACACAGGGATACCGTCAGATCTGGCGTGGTGAGCGGAACCAATCCCATGGGTGCGGCAGACCACCTTGCACTTCTTTTTCTTTTCCGCCTGGCTTATGTTAGCCGCAATAGCATCCTCCAACAACATCTCTTCTTTGACGGCCCAAGGATCTTTAGGATCACGTACCTCGGGGTATACGAGGATCTTTAGTTGGGAGGATCTCGTGCGGAGGTCACAGATCCACTGAGGGGCATCTTCCCTGGTATCAATCTCTAAATGTAAAGATGCCATGATTAGTTCCATCGGGGCATCCTTCAACCTCTCCAGTTGATCCATCATCGGATACTTCAGATCCTTCAATTCTTGGAGGGCTTTGACTAACTTATTATTGGCCTCCGGGTCATATGCCTCAATATCCGCTAAGTCTTGGCCGGCCTTCCCGTGCTCTATACTGTATTTCAGGCCTTCGCTCATACCTTTGGCAAGTCCTACGGACACCACATCAGCAAATGTCTGCCTTATCTCTGAAGATTCGGCACACTTCATAACGGCAAGGCGCATGCCGTGCCCAATGACCCAGCGACGGCCCACGATCACTGTCAACATGTGCGGATACAACTCTTCATCAAAATCCATACTTAGTTTATCCAGGCGAGCATCCATCTCTGTACACCGTTGTTCAACCTTGTTATCCTCATATTTATTGAATTCTTCAAACGCGGCTTTTATCTTTTCCTCACCCGTAACCTGTGCTTGGAGGTTCAATACCTGCTCAGATAACTGATTGTTACTGTTAGGATTCTTGATTTGATGAGACAAAGTGAATAAAAGAATGAAACAAGATCAGCGTTCTTAGCCTCCGCGGCCTTCTTCATATCAGCCTCAGCCTCCAACAGGGTCTCCAAGTTCTTTGTTTGATTACGGAGGCCATGCACTTCCGTTTCCTTAGCTTCTGGGAGGGATTTACTTTCTTGATCTAAGCTTATTTATCTTTCCTCCTCACTTGGTATCCTCTATCTCGGTATGGCTATCTGGCTTGGCCTTTTTCAACAACCTGACCTCTTGCTCAAACCTCAACCTCACCTGAGAACCTATAGCCACTTGTCGTACCAGGTTCATGTTATATTGGCTAAGGAAGTCTGCCTTGGGCAAGTGGCGCAGCTTAGAGAAATACCTCGGTGGCGCTATGTGATCCAATATGCCTTGGCACTTGGGAACCCATAGCCACTTGCCGCGCCAGGTTTATGTTATACTGGCTTTAAAAATCATCATTGGGCAAGTGGCGCAACTCTGAAAAATACTCTGGCGGTACTATATGGTCTACCACGTCCTGACATACATCCGAGGTGTCCAAGTGGCAGTTTTTGGTTACACCCCATCCCGGATGATATATACTGCCTGGCGACCCAACAAGGGAGGTGAAGGAGGAAGACTTCTCAAAATCTGGATGTCCTGCGATGGCCGCCCCCTTGAAAGATCTGCATTAACGACAAAGGGGAAAGACGGTCTGTTAGCGTAGCTAAAAAAAGAAGTAAAGAAAAACAAACGAACAAGATCACCAAACGAATCACTTACTGGGTAATATCCCGCTCAGGGGTTGACTGCGACTTCGCATAAGATAACGGGTTCAGATTACTCACATCGGCAGGAGTCTCCTGCAGAGCAGGTGTAGAGAAGGTGGAGCCCGCCTCTAATCCCATTGAAGCAAGGGATTTTCCTCCAATGGTACTCTGTGTTGGGCGGGAGGCAGCTTGATCTTTCCTCAACACCTTGGGCGGTGCATTCGCATCAGCCCCATCATTACCCCTTTTACGGCGCTTTTTGCTCACAAGGGGTCCCATGGCAGCAACCTCCTTCTCTAGGCCTACTTCTGGAGCGGCCCTCGTGGCAGACACATTTCCTGAGGGAGGGATTTCAGAGGCCACTGTCTCCTGGACTTGGTCTTCCGTGCCGTTACCCTCAGCAATTTGTTTAAATGGGTTTTCATTATCAAAGTCCAGCGGTGACTTCTCTATAGTGGATGGTGTCCTAAAAGACTCTGTTGTCATGGCCGAATCCTCCATATCTATCACACGGCTCGCGGTGACAGTTAAGAGCGGCACCTCATGAGCAGCACGAGGACGGGTGCCAGTCTTCACCTTGGTGGGGTTAGGAGTACTGATCAAATTGAACAAATCCATATCTGCATTCACAAGGAATTGTTAGTATGTGTTCATAAATATAGGAAGTCATAAAATTTACAAACACCCACCCCGGTCATCGTCTTGTAGAAATGTGGGGTACACGTCGTCCCTCAGAAAGTATATCCGGCTCAGCCCTACTAGGCATAGTAAGAGGTCGGGTTGCTTTTGGATATGGGTACGGTGTGTGTTTAACGTCGTTGCATCCAACGCGGAATAGGAATCTGTGGATGGAATCCCATCCTTTGGGGCACCCGTGCGCCATGCCACGACAGTTGGGAATACTCTCTCGTCCACCCAGAAGAAACGATTATTCCAGTTCTTCAACGAGTCAAGGGGTTTAGTGTAACATTGCGGGGTGTTATTCCCCGGTCGCTTGCTAAACGACATCCACCCCGAGTTGTAGGACGGTATGTAAAACACACAGAATAAGTTTAGGGTGGGAATTATGTTCAAGACGCGGCAGTTGATTTCAAAGTGACTCACTTTGGCCGCGCCTATTACGGAGAGTTGAGACAGGTGAATTTGGTAATATCCAAGGATGTCAAAAAGGAATTATGAAAGGGGGATGCGATAGTTTGCGACGTGTCCTCGGCAGTTGTGCCTAACTGGATGTTTGACACGTGTCCTCCACTTATTCTTTTCAATGGCTAAGATCGAGGGGTAGGTGAAACGGTTATGGGCCTACACGTCCCATCATTCAGCCGTCTACGCCGTTTCTTGATAAATGGTCCCTTTTATTGCGTTGCGCGCCTCGGGATGCGGTTTTGGAAATTGAGTATTTCCAGGAAGGTTCGTGTTTATAGTCTAGCAACCATGACCGCGGTCTAGACCACGGCCACGGCTCCTAGACTAGGGGACATGATGATGTATAGTATGGATTGGCCCGACCCACTCATACTATTATGGGCTTAGTAACCGATAAAGGGCCTCCGACCCACGCATCATCGCGGTCACAGCCTCCCGGCAATCAGCACGTTGTCCGTGGCAGCAGTGTTTTCACAAGTTATCTTTAAAAAAAGATAACCTAATCAAATAAGAGATATGCTTTACTTATTTAAATCGGTTAGGATAATTCCGAATCCTTACGATATCGGCCATATCTTGGGCCGAAAGTTATAGAAACCCTAGGGATTATTCCGCCTATAAAAGGAACGTAATTGCTATCAATACAGGTATCTGACAAACCCTAATTACACTCGGTTATTCTCTCAAAGTCATATACTTACTCTCACGCCGGAGTCTAATCGTGGGATTCGCTCCCACGATAAGGTTAATGGTGTTTTATTCCTTGTGCATGGTCCTTCAAACAAGTTCACTTGATACAAGAACAAGCACTTCATACCCGAATAGCAGCCTATTCGGACCAAACAACATCTGGCCTAACTTTTGTATCAACAAGCATTGACTTCTATCACTCCGTTAAATGGAGCATACTAATCTACCTGAGATGGAGCAGTAGGCATAACCATATGCGCTTCCAAATCTACATTCGCTCGAATAAAATCTTTCAATACCACACGGGTCAACTTTGGATATGTTTTTTTGCATGATTTATATACACAAAATGCTCCTCACAAACTTTTTTTTTCCGAATATTGTTTGATAAGCAATAACTGAAACAAACTTCTACTGCACTCTTAAATGTAAACTCATATTGCGACTTAGACAAAATAAGCTCGACGTATTCATGTTGTATTTACAGAACGTAACATCTTACCAGATAAATGGCGAGCAAGGATGAACTAATGTGAGTACCTAAAAAGGATAAGCAGAAAGGAGCGAATGAGGTTTGTGAAGGTGGCCAACGGTGATAGGAGCGGTGGATGGTGTTGGTATGAAGATGAAGATGGAGAGAGAAAAATAAATAAATAAAATCTGAATAAATAAATTTGTTACATAAATGATCCCTGTGGTTTATTTGGACATCGACTGAGAAAGAAGACGAGGGTATATTAATCATTTCGTATGGTCAAAGGACCGGTCAGTTAAGAAAAGGTCAACCACAAAGACGTCTGGTGTAATTTTTGACTTACTAGGACGAAACATGCATTTTTGGCATAACCACAAGGACCAAACATGTAATTAACTCTGAAAAGTGAAAACTTGTATCTATAATGTTACATCTACAAAGAGTTTACAAAAAAATATCTACACAATTACTTGGCATATGTTGAAATCCAATTATATTCTATCATAATTTCTCTTTCTTTATTCTTACCCTTTATATTTAGTTGTTGAATCATTATGTGAATATAAAATTATAAAGTTTTTGTGAATTTATCATTGCTCCCTATGTATGTATTATGGTTTAAGAAAATTGAGCACCCAATCACCATCCCTTTTAGTGAATCATCTCACAAATTTCACATACTTTTTATAACTTATTAAAAGGCAAACACATTATACTTTATTTTATCTCAAAAAGACCCACCCTCATGACTAAACTTATCCTGTTTAAACACATCATCTATAAAATTATCACATAATTTCTGACTGATTGATACGCAGGCAGCAAATGAACAAGGTCAACACTCAAACACCAACAACATCAAACACTATCTAATCTACCAAAAATTCCATTCTCAACAGGCCCATCGAACACAGTCAATTTGTTCTTAACTTCGAAAACCAATATGTTTATAATAAGGCCATAAAAACCACAAGATAGACACTATAGATCTATAAGCGATTTAACGTCCGCTTTTTTAAGTCCACATAGTCATAGATAAACATCTAATTCCTAAAGCTGAAAACCTTCCAGACTTTTATAAACCAATTTTACACAAACTCATTCACTTCCCTTCATCCTCACCGTCATCTTCTTGATCCTCGTCATCTTCATCATTTTCCTGTTAAGAAACCGAAACTAGTCATGTATCGATAAAAGCACATATACAGCCATGATGAAGTTCAAGAGAAAAATTCGTACTCAGTAACAAAAAAACTTACTCCTTTCCTTTCAAAAATTGAAAGTAAACACAATTTAACACGACATTTTATTATATTGATGCAGGTCATAATCGGATGTAATGAAACTGAGGGAGATGCTAAGTGTGAAAACATAGAAGTTGAAATGATTTAAAACGTCAGCCCTACTCTACATCTTGCCCAGATGAGATTTGACCCTCCACATATACCTTAAGAGTCTTGCACACACTATGGATACCGTTATTTTAACGTTGTAAAGATCAGATAATGTACTTTTTGAAAGCAAAAAACTTTGTTTACAACAAAAGATATAACCAAGCCAGAAAGAGAAAAAATATACAGAACCCGCTCGTTCTCCAAGTGGGAGAACCAAAAAACTTAAACCAAACAAACCGAGGCTGACACGCCAAAGATCAGATAATGTTGTTACCTAGTTCTTTAGTGTTTGACATCTTCTGGCTATATAAAAGGACCAAAAACGGAAACATTGAGAAAACATAGAAGTCGTTTTGTAAAGGTTTCAAGAGTAGATTAATAAGGAACTACGGAGTACTATTTACCCTTTGATACTTTGTTCTGTTTTAGCATATGATGACTCTAACTATTCAAAATGATTATTTACCAAAAGACTCTTTAAAATCATGTATAACCCTTTACCCAAAAAAAAAGACTCTTTAAAATCATGTATAAATTTCAATCAAATGTGCGTTTGGTGCTAGTGATACATTCCGGTTCATAGAATCGATCCAGTCCATCAGGCAACATTGAAGAAAGAAAATGTTACCTCTTCATCATCTTCTTCGCCATCGAACTCTTCTTCATCAGCATCCTAAACAAACAGATAATCAAATACGAAATCAGTACTAAGATCAAGCCCAGTAAACTTCCACCATCAAGAACACCAATTTCGAAGTACAAAAAAAGCTTACATTATTGAAATATGTAAGAGGATTAGTCCATAAATCCTCCCTGATTATGTCAGCAACCTGTAAATAAGAGAAGTTAAAAAAGAAATATAAAATCATACAAGTTGGGTAGTTAAACGGTTAAAGTTTATCAGATATATATACACAAAGAGCATACTTCATCATGAAATTCTTCCATGTCTTCCTTTTGTTGAGTTCCAGTGAACCAGGAAAAGAAGCTGCATTAAGACATCCAAGATTAAGGCATTAAGCAAATGAAGCGGAACAAAAAATGAAGCAATACTAACAGCATGTAAAGTAAAAAGTACAAAAAGTAAACCTGTCATCCTCGTGACATCTCTTGTTATCTTTCTTGTCATGTACCTCATTGCAGACCCCGTTAGGAATACCCTATGAAAAGGACACAACATTAAATTTAAATAAAGAACAGGTTTGAGTTAAAAAAAAAAAGACTTGCCAATAAGAGCACATATCAGAGGTGACAATTCGACACATTCATGTATGAATTTGTTGATTCAGGTCAGGTTTATTATCTAATAACTAAAAGAAATGCATTCCCTTAAATCCAAGGGTTGAAAATAGCCCATCAATATTAATCAATGCATAAAACATTTTTCCTAGTTGTGTATAAACATATGAACCTGTTGGCCAAAATGTAAGTCAGGTTTAACCCAGCCCACTCATAGCAAAAAGACTGGACTGTTTTGACCTGAACCAATTTGACCAGTTAAACCCGCCTTACCCTCCCATTTTGCCACTTTTATCACATATATAAGACAAGTAAAAAAGATGTTACCATGCCCTCTTTCCACTTTATTGAGGTAGCCGTAACTTTTGTTGCACCCTCATCAAGGAATGTAAAAGTTTTGGTAAGCTTTGAGTCTTCAAAATACGGGTTAGGACTGAAGTTCTGCACAAAGAAGTATAAGATTACATAACCATTAATCATGTGAAAAAATAATGAAAACAAAGGTGATCCTGAAATATAATTCTCAACAAAAAATAATGAAAATAAAGGTGATCCTGAAATATAATTCTCAAACAAATAGATGTGATAAAAAGATTTTTAAAAAATAGATATTCACTATTACTCACAAATGAGATCGAATAGCCCAATTTCACATCTTTGCAATCTTCCACTTCCAATGATGTTAGATGCTTGAAGATCTATAAAACAAAAACCATAACAAAATGATCACTCAAAAAATTAGCATTCAAGTTAAAACAATGAAAACCCTTAAAATAGGTGGAAGATTAATGCATATATGCCTTAAAACGAGCTAAATCTAACCTTTTGGTCTTCTTCACTTAGAAGATCAGAAAGAACAGGGTGACTCAAGAACTGCAAATACGAGTAGAGATTAGATTCGAGTTACGCAAACTTTACATTGTTTAAAGACAAACGATTAAAAGAGAACACTCACTGCAGTCAGCCAAAAATCAGGAATTGACTTGATCACTTCACTCCGCTTATCATACACTGGCTTCCGAACTTCATTGTATTTCTGTTCGACTTCCAAGACTTTGTCACTTGCCTCCTCATTAATCTTAATCGAGACAAAACAGCAACCATTATATTCTTATCAAGATAAATTATGCACACAAATTAAAAACAGGATTTTCCAGTTCACCATAATCAACTTATATTATACGAGTCTGTTTCATTCGACAATTATGAGAGCATTCGAGTACTCAACAATTATCAGCACAAACTTCGTATTCACTATCCATCTTAATGGTGTTCGGGTTTTAAGTATACTAAAATATAATACAAAAATCTAAAGACAGCTCTGTGTGCTCTGTTTTACAAAACCCAAATCAGTATACAAGGTTATATAAACTGAGCCAAACACATAAATGGAGATCTTTTTTACATGTGAACTTTCAAAAACAAGAATACTAATTACTGACCTACACCTAAAACAGATTGTAATACAGATTTTATTAACTAAGGCCCACGTATGATACATTGAGTCAGAATGCCTCGGAATCACACATCACACATATGCATATATAATGTGCAATAAACCCAAGGTCATGTTGTATCAAAATAAAAATAATTGGCGCATTATACATCAAGATCCAGGTGAAACCATAACACAATATTAAAGACAAACTTAAGTTCCTAATTTTCTATTAAATGCTCATAAAACATTAAAAAAAACATGATATATGTAATGAAAACACAATCACACCAAAACACTTAATTAACACAAATTTAGGTTAAACAGTATCAAATCTTCAAAACAAACAAGTCTGAACAGTTTTTATATCAACATATGCACAAATAAAGAGTAATAAACATAAAATCTGGTTCAAGAGTATCATATACAAGAATTCATCAATTTAGCCATCAGGTATACATCCAATCAAATCAAAACTCAAACACACATTTATGATGAAAAAGTACAAAAAATTACAAGAGTCTCTCATACAACTCCAATTAAAAGGTGTTTGGGATTGCTTACTTTTAAGCGGATACGCAGTTGGTTATTTGAATCATCCAAACTGCTTCTACTTAACAGCTTATTTTCCAACACATAAGCATTGCTTAATTAATATGATCGGCCATGTTTCCTCCGAACAAAACAGTGGAGCCTACTGAGGGCTCCACTTTTGCTTGTAAGGGAACATGACCAGCAATGTTGATTCCAACTTGAGCGGATCTCAGTCCTATTTAAACACTCGTGTTTATCCTAAAACCTTAAACAGATAATTAAGTTTGGGTATGATTACACGTTTTACAAAACAAGCAAATCCAAACACTATTTTAGCAGTGCTTAATTTAAACCATCTTATAAGTGCTTATGTTAAGCATAAGCAAATAATCAATCCAATACACCCTCTTAATAAACCTATAATACAATCCACAGAAAACATAACTTCAAGTCCTAATATATCAAATTCCAACAAATAAACATATACTAAAATAATGAATTGGTATCTTTAAAACCCCCCCAAAAAAAATCAAATCTTTGGTACCTTTTCAAGTTCATCTTGAACTTCTTGCAGCTTTTCAATAGACAAAACAAGTTCAGTGTCGATTTGTTCAACGTTTTCTTCAGCAGAGATCTTTGGTTTCTTGCCTTTGTCAGCCACCATTCTTACAAACCTTAAACTTTGTTGCTGATCTGGGTTAGAACAAGACAGGACGGGAAGTGAGTTGTGTTTGTGTTTGTGTTTGTGTTGTGTTTAGGGTTTTGGGATTTAAGGATATAGGAAAGTAGGGTTTTGGGGGTGAGTGAGGGCGTGATCCACTGCTTTGAGGGGCTACCTTTGTTACCCAATGACTTCGTAATGTTTGATAGTTAAGTCAACTTATTTGTTACTGCCGGGTAAAAGCAACCGAAACCGATGGGGAAAAACCGAAACCCGAACCGGTTGGGTCGGGTTCGGGGACGGGTTGGCAGGTTTGGATACGGGTTCGGGTAGAAATATTCTTTTTTTCTCGGGTACGGTTCGGTTGCGGGTTCTGGTAATACTCGCCCCGTTTACCCGTATCCATACCCGTACCCGTTTACCCGAATCCATATCCGCTTTTATAGTCATTTTTATATAAGGCCAATTTGGGCTCCTAGCCTTGTACAAAATATTTGACTACTCGTATTCTAAAAGTTATTTTTATCAACCATATCTTGGTAATTACAAGTCACACCTGACTCTTCAATTCTCGTATCAGTTCTTTCATCTTCGGAGTTTATGTCTCAAGGTTTCTTCTTTTATCTATTTTATTTTATCTTTAATGCATTAATTGTTTGTTTATTTAATCATTTAATTATCCATTGAACTTGTATACATAATTATTTAACTTGAAATCAATACAATAGTAATGAGAGTGTAACTGTGTATTGATCATTTGATCATTTTGGCACTTCATACTTAGGCATATTTTTTACACTGTACATGAACGAAATCATATTTTTCTTACATTGTTCATGTCCAACGAATATTCAATTGCGGATAACCGAAACCTGCGGGTAAACCTGAAAAACCGATGGATAATACTAACTGGGTACCCATCGGGTATTGGGGCAGATACGGGTTTGGAAATTATAAACGGGTGCGGGTACGGGTTCACTAAAACCCGACCCAAACCCGACCCGTCGCCATCCCTACTGCCGGGTGAGTAGGGGTGTTCGGGTCGGGTTGATCTGGTTCGAGTCGGGATAATTATCCTATTTAATTCGGGTTATTCGGGCATGGGTGAATATGTGGCAGATCAATTCGGGTTCGGGTCAAGCCGAATATGAGTCAAATGTAACAAAAATTCCTTTTTTACAATTTTTAAATAGAAAATGTACAATATTTATATAAAAAACTGAGTGGGTTACATTTTTCGTTCTTGTGGTTATGCGAAAACAACACTTTTCGTACTTTCTCGCCAATAATTTCGAAAATCATCCTTTTTATTGTCACATTAAGACAAGTTTAGTCTTTTGGGCGTTGACTGAGATCCAACAGGCACTGCTTTTGTCCTATGCACTAAAACCCAAGGGCATTTTCGACTTTATCACCCCCCCTCCCCTTTTTTAACCCAACCCAACTAACCTAACCCACTAACCTACCCTCCCTAATACTAAGCCAACCCGAATACTTTCCACTCCTCACTTTATACACTCCTTTTCACTCCTCAAAACTAAAAACAAATTTCAACAAAAATCTTTCAAGTTCTTGCATGATTTTCTCCTATTATGGTTTCAATAGTGTACAAATGGTTGATACGAAAACCTGGTGAAGAGATTGACACAACATTTATTTACGGTAACGACTTTGCATGGTGTTTGTTTATACTGTTTTATAAATTCATATGCATGGTAAAAATACTAAAATGCAATATAGGTTCTTGAATATGTGTATTAAGTCAAAATTTATTTTGTTTTTTTAGAAAAATTGTCCAACTTTGTTCTCGGTGAAGCTAAATCATGGTGGTCATTTTTCAAGGTCACCTGATAGAGAATACTTGTCTGGTAAAGTAGACTATGTTGACTTGATTGAGAGTGAAGCATTTTATGTGCATGAGATACATGAAATTATGCTCTAAGTTAAAGTATTAACAAGAATGACATAATGTTTTATCATTTTATGATACTTGGAACTGATCTAGATTATGGCCTTTTAGCATTAGACAATGAGTTGTTAGATGTTCGTAATATGATTAGTTATGTTAGGATGCATAAGCTTATAGATGTTTACATTGAGCATAGTATGACTACCTTAAACACATACATTGTTTCACCAACTAAAAGAACCAGAGTTGTGATTGAAAATTTGGATGAGTTAAAGGTTCACTCACCTAGAAAAAATAGGAAATATGTGAATTTCTTTGGCTTGCCTAACTGTAGAAGAAACTTGACTAAGGAATGGTGTGGTCCTAGCAAAGTTATAAATGGTATTTGTCTTGGTCGTGTTATTATAAGAAATGGTGTTTTTTATTACTACACCTCCAAACAGTACTTGTTTCCTTAGAAAGAATGAGCCTAAGTTAATTTAACTTCGAGAAGAAAATGCAAATTTTGACCCTTTTGAAGGTTTGGATGAAATTCTACCTCCTATTGTAAAAGCTCAAACAGTAATTGATGTTGAAGAAGATGTTCATAAAAGTGAATCTGATTTAAATGAGGTAGAAGAAGAGGTAGAACATGAAAGTGTGCACGAGGAAGATGAAGAGGTACGTGATCAAGAAGATGATGAAAGTGAGCAAGAAGATGATTCTGGTAATAGTGATTTTATTGTTGATGAAGCATAAAGGATTAATGATGTGGAAGCTGATATGAAACAATTTGAGTTACATGTAGACAAGGATGTTGAATGGGTTGACGTAAATGAAGAAATAGGAAACCTTGTAACCGAGAATCCTAAACTAGAACATGTAAGAGTGTTTTGATAGTGAAACAGAAGATTCAGTTAGGAAACATAAGTTGAGAGAATTAAAGAGACTGAATGAATCTACAAATGGCAAACCATAAGATTAACTTCTATGTAGGAAAAAAGTTTTGTACTAGGGAAAAGTAAAAGAAGCTATTAAAAACATTCTACGAAGACAAGGAGGAAGATTCAGTTAACTAAGAATGACAATGACATGGTAAAAGCTGTATGTAATGGACTTTGTCCAATATATAGTAGTAGTGACAAAAAGATTGTTCTGTTAGGTAACACATACTCTGGGTTATGATTAATGAAAACAATGGTGTGAAAGAACAAGGTGTTTGTAGGTTGGGTAAATCGTATATTGCATTCCATAAAGATACGCTATAATAAATAATGTTACAAAGATTATTCTAGATGCAGGCTTGAGCCCAAAACAATAATACAAGCTATAGATAAACTATAATACGGGCTGACACTCCCCCGCAGTTAGAGCGATAGGACACCGGACGCTCAAACTGTTGTGAAACTCTTCAAACAATGTTGAAGGCAATCCTTTAGTGAAAATGTCCACATACTGATAATGGGAAGGAACATGCAGAACTCGAACCTGACCAGCAGCAACTAAATCACGAACAAAATGTATGTCAATCTCAATGTGCTTCGTACGCTGATGCTGAACCGTATTGCAGGACAAATAAACAGCACTAACATTATCAAAATAAACAAGCGTAGTGAAAGACAAGGGTGTATGTAACTCACGTAAAAGATTTCTCAACCAACAAGTTTCAACAACAGCATTGGCAACACCATGATACTCTACCTCTACACTAGAATGAGAAAGCGTCGGTTGACGCTTAGAGGACTAAGAGAGTAAGTTGTTGCCAAGAAATACACAGTAACCTGAAGTCGATCGCTGAGTAGTAGGGAAACCAGCCCAATCTGCATCCGAATAAGCAACCGAATCTGTATTAGAGGATGAAAATAATTGCACCCATAATCCAAAGTACCACGTACATACCACAAAATCCTTTTAAGAGCCGAGAAATGAGGTTCCCAAGGATCATGCATATAAAGACAAATCAGATGTAAGGCATAAGAAGTATCTGAACGAGTAAAAATGAGGTACTGAAGATAACCTACAAGACTCTGATAGAGAGTCGGATCAGAAATCAGATCACCATCCTCTCTTAGCTTAGACTCAGTATCAATAGGAGTCCGACTATAATTACAATTAACCATATGTTCCCTCTTAAGAATCTCAACAACATATTTCCTCTCAGACAAAAACATCTCGGAAGAAT
>BQNB010110211.1:3851-19010 GCA_026074375.1 Tanacetum coccineum
TCTTGTGTTATTGATCTGATAAGTAACACGCCCCGGATCCTTATTCCGCTGCGACCCATTTTGGGGGTGTTACATATGGCGTTATTTATATATATTTGATCATTTAGCGTAAACTTTTGATACTTAACTAAGCTTAAATTGCTTATAGGTTCACTTGAAGACTTTAAAGACCCAAGCTCAAGAATCTATACACTTTGGGAGGCAAATACAAGAAAAGAAAGATTTCTAGCCAAAAGCTCAAGAAGTCTGCCGCACTTGTTACATAGTGCGCCGCACTTTCCTCTGAAGTTCAAACACCGTCGCACTTACAATATTGTGCGCCGCACATTTTTCCAAAGATTAAAGAATTAAAGTCTATTAAATGCTATTGCATTAACTCCTCAAAACCACCGCACTTATTTGTAAGTGCGCCGCACTTCCCGTAAAAGCCATTAAATGCTATCGCATTAACTCACTAAGTCCACCACACTTATTTGTAAGTGCGCCGCACTTTTCACCAAATTTTGCCTATAAATTGAGACAAAATTTCTCATTCCTATCATCCCTCTCACAACCATTTCCACTCATTCTACACACATATACCCCTCCCCTTTCACCAAAACACCAAGAAACACCTTTTCCCTTGAAGAAAAGATCTAACGATCAAGAACAAAGAAGTTTTCTTACCTTGTTATTGAAATAATGGAAATCTATGTAATGAGTACTTTTGTTATGAACCCCTTAGCCATGAGAGGCTAAATCTCTCATGACTACTCGGTGAAGTTACAATAATGAATAAGTGTTTGGTATGATCTTGATCGCTTTAATCCTAAGCTTATGTTGCAACCCTGTTATATCCCATCTTATCTATTTTTGCCTATCAACTTAGATTATATAAGTATATCGGTATAGGTCGAAAGACCCGTTATGATCTATGTGGTTTTAAAGATTTGTCTATGGTCTTTAACGTTTGTGCCGAGAAATCCACTTTCGTAAATTGATAAACAAAATAAGCTTTGATATAATAGTAACTGGATTATTTGAAATTGTTAAAGTCTATTTTCTTTCGGATTATTTGAACACTACTCTAATCTTTGTGGACGACCTTGTCTTACCTAAAAAGATTGTGGGTTATAGTTTTACCCGTGTGTTTTTATATAATTATCTGATATTTTCAGTCTTATAAATTTAAAACTTTTGAAACACATCAAAGTTTTTGGGGCCGTTTCTGGGGATTTCTTAGCTGTTCTATAGTCAAAAATCTAGAAAATCTCTTTAACCCCCTCCTCTTTTTTAAAAATCGCCGTACAGTTTTCTATCAAACTGACCCAAACAATTTCTCTCTTGGATACATACATATGCTTCTAATTCTGAACTTGTTGAACCGTTACTTGAACCCGAACGTACTCTGAATCGAAGACGTCATCGACGAAACAGAAGAGTTCCATTCAATCAAAGAAACTGTTGGGATCTAAGATTTGATGATTACAAAACTAATTATGAAAAAATAAAGAAAGAAGAAACAACAAAGACTTAATGTGATAAATTAAGTTAGCTTCCTATGTAAGCTAGGTTTTCTTGTAAACCCTCTATATAAAGGGTCATAGGCGTCTGGTTAATAACATCCATCATAGTTATATCTCTCCAATAAGAGTCTAATAGTTAGTTAGTATATGTATTAGTTAGTACAGTCCCAAGAATCATTTGATCTTGGGGTAGTAGATCAATAAAGAAAACCTTGTGGTAACTTTGATTGTGTTCTTTATTATTCCGCTACGTGTTATCAATCATTGTTATTATTTATCCTAGATATATAAGATCTAATCAATCTTGAGCTATAAACGATCTTATCAATTGGTATCAGAGCAATGTGGCTCTCGATCTAGGCTAAAAACCCTAATTTTCAAGAAATCATGTGGTGAAATTTTTATGGGGTTTTGAAGATTCGGTGCTATAATGATGCTTATAATCATCCTCTCTACCTGTTTGGGTATGCAATACGATTGACAATTAGGGTTTGTATAGCATTAGTTTTTAGGCAAACAGTAGTAATCTTTTGCTGATCGTCAGAAACCCTAGAGCCTCTGATGTTTACTTGTATCGATACCTGCTGCTTCAAATTGACGTGCTTCTTCAAATCATGATTATGTATTTACTAAGGCAAATCATCCAGCATATAAAATAATGAAACCCCACAGTTTTAGCAGCAAGATTGACACGCTAAGCTGCTTCTATCATGATGTTGTATACACTCAAATAACTATTCAGCTTATAATGAATTAGGATTTAGTGAAACCCTAATATTATCGATTAAGAATTAGTAGATTCAGCGTGTACGTGATCTTTTGCATCATTGATGTTATCTTGTAAAACCCTAAATAATTAGGGTTTCTTGGCTGTCACCATCTTTAAACACAATCGAATTGATCATCATTAAAAGAATAGATCCTTATATCCAATGAATAAGGACACGAGCAAGTAATACCAGGATTGATCATACCATGATCCCCGTAACATGAACCATTTAAATGAAAGCTTGAACCATGGAATGAAGAAAAGAAAACATTCTTTATGCATTAACTGAATTAGGACAAACTTCAAAACAGAAAATTCATACCTTCTTTTCTTCACAAATTTGATACATAAACCTTGTATAATCCTAGATATCAAGAGCAACCTACTCTGATACCACATGTTAGATCGTTTTGCTCATCTAATATAATAATAACAATGATTGAATATGCACAACGGAATTATAAGAACACAATCAATGTTATCACAAGGTTTTCTTTATTGAACAATTTCCTTATTACCCCAACTATAATTTGGGGCTACACCAACTAACTATGGTGTACTATTTGACTCTCATCAGTCTAGACTCTCATTGGGAGATCTCTAGTTTTCTATGGATGGATATCTTTTTCTAAATGCCTGGACCTCCTTTTATAGCATAAGGAGTCCTAGGCTTACAAGGAAACTAATTAATATATTAATGAGAGAATCAATTAATTATCTTCTCATTAATATTCATTCTTATCTTATTTTGACCAAATCTTTATTTGCTTCTACATCTTGTAGAACTTCATGGTGATAATTTTGGTCCTTCTTGTTTCCATCTTGTTTCATTCATTTTGGTCCTTTATGTTTGGTTTCAGGGGAAGCTTAATGATTAAATGTTTAACCATCTACATGCACCACTTGAGGAAAAGTGTTTACAAGTTGCATATCTACAAGAAGACCCCTATTGGATGATTATAAAAATGGGAAGAAGACTATAGAGATATGATTTGCAGCTTATTATGTGTGGTGACATAGTCAAGGATTCTAATTCTTATCTTAAGTCAAGGGGAAGCATTAAAGATTTTGTTTCATTTAGGGAGATGATTACATCTCAACTTCAGGGGAAGCTTTGGCTTTATGATGAAGTTCGGACGAGACTTTGTTTGTTTTGTCATCATCAAATAGGGGAAGATTGTTGGGATTCTTGATTTGATGAGACAAAGTGAATAAAAGAATGAAACAAGATGGAAACAAGAAGGACCAAAATTGTTACCATAAAGTTCTACAAGATGTAGAAGAAAATAAAGATTTGGTCAAAATAAGATAAGAATGAATATTAATGAGAAGATAATTAATTGATTCTCTCATTAATATATTAATTAGTTTCCTTGTAAGCCTAGGACTCCTTATGCTATAAAAGGAGGTCCAGGCGTTTAGAAAAAGACATCCAGAAACATAGAGTCGACTGATGAGAGTCGAATAGAAAAGGTGTGTGTGTACACCATAGTTAGTAGTTAATTAGTAATAGACATATTATAGATGTCTATGTAGTAGTTAGTAACCCCAAATTATAGTAGTTGGGGTAATAGGGAAAACGTATGAATGAAAAACTTTGTTTGATAATATTGTTTTCTTATTATTCCGCTGTGCATTCAATATTATCTGTAAAACTAATCCTAGATGGGCTAAACGATTCTCAACAAGTGGTATCAGAGCTTGTGTGGAAACTTTGAATAAGAAGAACTCCATTATTTGAAGCAGATTACAATCAAACCAGGAAGATGACAGAACAAGACTCTCCTCCATCAACCATAATAGCAATGAAAATCCCTATCATCAAGAAGGGAGAATATGATATTTGGAGCATGAGAATGCGACAATATATCTGCCACACAGATCATAACCTATGGGATATAATTGTCGATGGAGATCTCCAAGAAGAGGCTGCACCAGCAGGAGAACAATCCAGTCCTCCTGCTCTTAAGACTGCCAAACAACTGACTGCCAAAAGGAATCAGGAAAGAGTTAAGAGCATCTTGCTGTTAGCAATACCTGATGAATATCTCCTTAAGTTTCATAATGTTCCAGATGCTAAATCTCTCTGGGCTGTAATCAAATCAAGGTTTGGAGGAAATGATGAATCCAAAAAGATGCAGAGGAATGTTTTAAAACATCAGTTTGAAAACTTTACCACTGCACCAAGTGAAAGTTTGGATAAGGCTTATGATAGGTTCCAAAAACTCATAAGTCAATTGGAGGTTCATGCTGCACCAGTATCAAGGGAAGCTATCTATCAAAAGTTTCTAAGAAGTCTTCCTCCTTCATGGAGCCAAATTGCTTTAATCATGAGAAATAAGCCAGACATAGACCAGACTGATATTGATGATCTCTACAACAACCTTAGGGTCTATGAAGATGAGATGAAAAGGTCTTCAAGTTCCACATCTAATTCTCAGAACTTGGCTTTTCTTTCTTCTGAGAATACTAGCAGCACTAATGAAGTTAGTACTGCCAGTGGAAATTTTGGAGTTAATACTGCTGGAGGAACTAATTCATCAAGTCAGGTTTCATCTACTCCAGGTGCTGATGAAGTAGTGTGCTCTTTCTTTGCACAACAGACAACCAGTCCTCCACTTGATAATGAGGATTTGCAGCAGATTGATCAAGATGACTTGGAAGAATTGGATATTAGATGGCAAGTAGCCATGTTGACTGTTAGGGTGCAGAGATTCATTCAGAAGACAGGAAGGAACTTGGATTTCAAAGGAAAACAACCTGTTACCTTTGATAAGTCAAAAGTTGAGTGCTACAACTGTCACAGGAAAGGGCACTTTGCTAAGGAATGCAAATCAGGAAGGAACCAAGGGAAAAGATCTTATGGTGATAATGGCAGGAGGAATGCAACAACAAATGAACCATCATCACAAGCACTGGTGGCTCAAGATGGTCTAGGAGGCTATGACTGGAGCAATGATTTTGATGAACCAGTTAATTATGCTTTAATGGCCATCTCCTCCTCAAGCTCATCAAGTTCTTCTGACAATGAGGTACAAAACTGTTCTAAACAATGTCTTGAATCTTTTAAAACTCTTCAAAAGAACTTTGATAGTGAAAGAGAAAAACATAGCAGAGCCAGACTAGAAATTCAGGGTTATGAGTTAGCCTTATAATCTCTAAAATCTAGAATTCTTGGACATGAAAAGAATGAACTGGCTTGGGATAAAAAAATATGAGTTTCAAAACTATGAGCTTAAGTGCAGAGAAGTAAAAATTGACAATCTTAAAATGGAACTAGAAAAAGTTGTTAAGGAAAGAGATGAGTTGAAAGTTAAGATAGAAAAATGGGAAGAATCATCCAAGGGTCTTAATAAATTACTTAACAGTCAAATGAGTGCTAAAGATAGAAATGGCTTAGGATATGGCACACAATTAGATGAAATGAGTAACAAATCTGAAACTGATAGTGAGATTAGTATGAGTGTTTTTGAGGTCAGATCAAGTGATGAAGAGATCACACCAGCAAATGATAGGTTCTCAAAAGCAAATGGGTATCATGTTGTTCCCCCTCCTATAACAGGGAACTTCCTAACCCCAAGAGCTGACATATCATTTGCAGGTTTAGATGAATATGCCATTAGAAAAAAAATCATTGAGTCAAAAATAACTAAACTTAATATTGATACTAGTAAATCTAAAACTAGTGAGACTGTAGGTAAAACAAATGAAGTAAACATAGAAAAACCTAAGTCAGTTGTGCCTAAACCAAAGATTAACAGAGACAAAGTTATCATTAAGGATTGGAACTCAGATGATGAGGATAACGTGTCTGCTGTAAAAACAGTTAGTCCTGTTAAGACTAATGAGACTCAAACAGTTAGAAGAGTTGATGAAACTGGTCAAATTTCTCAAAAAGAAGGGATTGGATTTAAGAAAATAAAAGCTTGCTTTGTCTGTAAAAGTACTGACCATTTGATCAAAGATTATGATTTTTATGACAAAAAGAGTCCAGAACCTAAGCTGAAAATTGTGGTCAATACTGGTCAAAGGGTGGTCAAACCAGTATGGGATAATGCTAAAAGGGTTAATCAACAAAAAATTTCAAATAATTTGAAATACCCTCAAGCAATAAGGACTTTTATCCCATCAAGAGTACTAACCAGGACAGGATTGGTTAATCCTGTTAGGCCAAATGGGAAAAGAGCAGTACATACAGTTAGTACTGCTAGGCCTATTAGTACTGCCAGGCTTATTAGTACTGCTAGGCCTGTTAGTACTGCTAGGCCATTTGCCCCAAAAATAGCACAAACTGGTAGTGCTATTAGACCACCTAAGAATGGACAATGTAAGACCAAGAGCCTCATATTCACCAATCAAGAGGTCTTACTACACAAAACCAGCTTTTAGACCCAAAAACTTAAAACAAGATGTTAAAACTTCTGGGGTTAAAAATATGACTACTGCTGGGATAAAAGCAGTAGTTAATACTGGTAAGGGTAAGATGGATAATGATCTTAAGAAGTCAAGGTGGGTTTGGAGGCCTAAGGGAAATTACATGGATCATGAGTCCAAAGAAAAAGGATCTTTCATACTCAAGAAGTTTGAGTATGTTGACCCAAAAGGGATATCTAAGTCTGTGGTGACTTGGGTCCCTAAGAGACACTGATTTCTCTTACTTTTTGTGCAGGGCATGGTTAAAGAGTGTGAAAAGATTATCCATGAAGAAGAGATTTAGAAAGAAGGAGTATGTATCCAAACAGGGGAGGAAAAAGTCCAAACCTGAATCAACTTTGGATGACAGTACTGTCTTTGATGATCAAGATCATGGTATGGAGTACATGGAAACTGAGGAAGCTATGGATGAGGGGAGGCAAAGTGGTAAAACTGAGGAGGTTAAGTTGACTGATGATACAGAAGTTGTTGAAGACAAGAGCAGTGGTGATAAAGGAGGAAATGCTGAAGAACTAGTTAGTACTGCTAGAACAGAAATTGATGCTGCTAGGTAAGAAGATAGTGTTGTTGAGCCTAGAACTCCTCCTACAACAACAAGTATATTTGATGATGAAGATATCACCATGGCTCAAACATTGATTAAGATGAAGGAAGAAAAAGCTAAGGAAAAAGGAGTGTCAATTAAAGATGTTGATGATTCTTCAAGACCTGCAAGATCTATTCTCACATTGAAGCCACTTCCAACAATAGATCCTAAAGACAAAGGTAAAGGGGTTTTAAAGGAGTCACCAGTAAAGAAAGTCAAGAGAAGTGATCTGGATGCAGCTCAGATTGCTAAAGATGTTGAAATAGCAAGACTGGTACATGAAAAGGAGCTAGCAGAGATGGAAAGGGAAAGAGAGGAAAGACAGAGACAGGATCAAGCATCTGTGGACTACATTGCAAGTTTATATGATGAAGTTCAAGCTAAGATAGATGCTAGTGAAGAGTTAGCTGCTAGACTACAAATGGAAGAGAGAGAGAGAGAGATGTACATAATAGAAGAAAGGTCAAAGCTATTAGTAGAATTCTTTGAAAGGAGGAACAAGTTACTTGCTGAAGAAAGAGTTGCTGCTGTTAGAAAGAAACCTTCAACAAGAACACAACTAAGAAGTCTAATGATGACTTATCTTAAACATACAGGTAAATATAGACATAATCAGTTGAACAAAAAGACATTTGAAGAGATTCAGGCCCTATACATCAAGGAACAAGAAAGAGATGCAGATTTTGTGCCTATTGGGTCTGAGAGAGATGAAAAGATGATTGATAAGATGAACAAGAAAGTAGTTGGTATGGATGAGGAAGAGGTTCTTGAAGAAATTGAAAGCACTAAGGTTGAAGTTAAGCAGGAACGACATGAAGAGAATATCAGGAAAAGATCAGGTAGGAGACCGAAGATGAAAGCTATAGAGAAGTCTAAAAGGCAAAAGACTGATTCTGATCTTGAAGAAGAGGAACAACTAAGAGCTTCTCTAAAGATAGTTCCTGATGAAGATGAAGAGATTGATTATGAAGTTCTGGGCATGGGGTATCCAATTGTTAACTGGGAATCTGCATTTTATCATACTGATAGATATGGAGTACCTCATGACTATTATAGAGTGTTTAAAGCTAATGGAAGTTCAAGATATATCAAGACTTTCACTGAAATGGTTTTAAGATTTAATAGATTGGACTTCATTGAGCTACATAGTCTAGTGATGCAGAGATTTTAGAATGAATATTAATGAGAAGATATATAATTGATTCTCTCATTAATATATTAATTAGTTTCCTTGTAAACCTATGACTCCTTATGCTATAAAAGGAGGTCCAGGCATTTAGAAAAATACATCTAGAAACATAGAGTCGACTGATGAGAGTCAAATAGTAAAGGTGTGTGTGTGTGTACACCATAGTTAGTAGTTAGTTAGTAATGGGCATATTATAGATGTCTATGTAGTAGTTAGTAGCCCCAAGTTATAGTTGGGGTAATAGGGAAATCGTTTGAATGAAAAACCTTGTTAAACATCATTGTTCTTATTGTTATTCCGCTGCGTATATTGTTAATCTGCGTATATTGTTAATCTTTGATGTTTCTATTATCCTAGATGAGTCTTAATAACAATCTAAGGGGTCATAACATACTCCACAATTGGTATAAGAGCCTTGTGGCTCTCAATATAGGATGTTACAAGGTTGTTTTGAAGTCGTGTTCAAGATAGAAAGAAGGTTCGTGCTCCTGCTATAAGTTATGATCGAATCTGGTGGAATTTGGGTTTTTGTGACACTTTTAAAGTGTCGTCTTTATACTTAAAAAAATAGGAGACGATTATGATTATTATTCGAGATGGTAAAACTAGGGTTTTCACAAACCCTAATTCTAGAAAAACAGAAAAGTTTGGTGTATTGTTGTTAAAGTCACGACCAAGCTGTTGAATGTTTTTAATCACGATCAGGTTTGAAGCTTTACAAGGGTTTTGAATTTTCTGCTCAGTCTTTAATCTGAAGATATTTAGTGAAATTAGGGTTTCTCCCCAAACCCTAAATTATGTGGCAGTTTGATGTTTAAGGGTGTTGGTATAAGTTTGTGAACAACAAGTATATTCACAGCAGATATATTGATGGTGATTGAATAACAAAGTACAACAACAAGTTTTAATAAAAGGCATTCGAAGTAGAAGGTATTGGTATGTTGTAACTTATTATCGTGGTCATGATTTTATCAGCAGGTTGTTTGTGTTTCAAGGTTCTACTAATTAGCAAGTGGTCAAATGAAAACCCTAATGATGGAGTGATTATGCGATTTGATCAGCTCATATGTTATGAGCTGTGTATGATGGATGTGGGTTAGAGTTAAGAAGTATTTACACGTTTTAGGAAAAATATTATGGAGAAACTTAGACCATATTGGATGATTACAAAAAGGGGAAGAAGACTACAAGATATATGATTTGCATCTTATTTATGTGTGGTGACATAATCAAGGATTCTAATTCTTATCTAAAGTCAAGGGGAAGCATTGAAGATTTTGTTTCATTCAGGGAGACGATTATATCTCAACTTTAGGGGAAGCTTTGGCTTTATGATGAAGTTCGTACGAGACTTTGTTTATTTTGTCATCATCAAATAGGGGAAGCTTGTTAGGATTCTTGATTTGATGAGACAAAGTGAATAAAAGAATGAAACAAGATGGAAACAAGAAGGACCAAAATTGTCATCATGAAGTTCTACAAGATGTAGAAGAAAATAAAGATTTGGTTAAAATAAGATAAGAATGAATATTAATGAGAAGATAACTAATTGATTCTCTCATTAATATATTAATTAGTTTCCTTGTAAGCCTAGGACTCCTTATGCTATAAAAGGAGGTCCAAGCATTTAGAAAAATACATCCAGAAATATAAAGTCGACTGATGAGAGTCTAATAGTAAACCATAGTTAGTTGGTGTAGCCTCAAATTATAGTTGGGGTAATAGGAAAACATTCAATAAAGAAAACCTTGTGATAACTTTGATTATGTTCTTTATTATTCCGCTGCGTGTTATCAATCATTGTTATTGTTCATCCTAGATATATAAGATCTAATCAATCTTGAGCTATAAACGATCTTATCAATTGGTATCAGAGCTAGACTATGTATTGAATCATTATTACTGGCAGTACTAACTAAACTCTAACAGTACTAAAGACTTAGTCTATTTTCTTCAATTTTTCTCAGAAGCACTAAATCTTCACTAGAAGCACCAATGTTAAACCAGCAGCAGTAAGTTGTAAAGTCTTCTAAAACCCAACAATAGAGCCTACAGAGTTCAAGATTCAAGAGATGGTAAACATATGGGTTTTAGGGGAAGCTTATTGATTAAATGTTTAACCATCTACATGCACCACTTAAGGGGACGTGTTTACAAGTTGCATATCTATAAGAAGACCCCTATTGGATGAATACAAAAAGGGGAAGAAGACTACAGAGATATGATTTGCAGCTTATTTATGTGTGGTGACATGTTCAAGGAGATCTTAAATTAAGGGGAAGCATTGAAGGTTTTGTTTTATTTAGAGAGATGATTACATCTCAACTTCTCTATTTAAGGGGAAGTTCGTACGCAACTTTGTTTGTTTTGTCATATTCAAATAGGGGAAGATTATTGGGATTCTAGATTTGATGAGACAAAATAAATATAAGAATCAAACAAAAGGACTAAAATTGTAATTACAGAAATCTTCAAGCTGGTGGAGAATATGAAGATAAAGATGAAGATTTCAGAAGATCTCCTTATAAAGATAAAGATACAAAAGATATTAGAAGATATTCTTAAAAATTTTAAATATATTGTTTGTTCTTATCTTCTTGTGTAAGCCTTAAAATCTCTCTATATAAAGAGATTATCAGGCGTCTGGTTTTGATATTCCTTAATTAAATATAACCGTTGAGATATTTCCGCCAACAACTTGCTTATAGGGGTCTATGACTGAAAATTTTAGATATTTTCTTCTATAATACCATTCTTTAAGATAAAGACTCAAGTTTATTCAGTCGGTCATATCAAACCCTAAAGTAAATCTCTATAAAATCTCAATTCCGTTTACCAATCACTCATACTCTCCCAATCGATCATATCCCACATCTTAATCCATCTATTACAAGTTTCTATGGCGAATTTGGAGTTTGTCGATCAACATAACATGGTCGCGTGCTTAGAGAAGACAGAGGGAAACTCCGATTTTCATGAGATAGTGGACTTTCTTGCTTCCAGTTCGATTCATCATGCTCTTACTGTAAGTCCACCTATCTATACTTCCTACATTGAACAGTTTTGGAACACTGCCAGTTCCCAAACAGTCAATGATGTGAAGCAGATTAATGCTACTGTTGATAGCAAGGCAGTAGTAGTAACAGAGGCATCAATAAGAAGTTCTCTTCTTTTTAATGATGTTGATGGTACTGCTTGCCTAACAAATGAAGCTATTTTTTAAAACCTTGCATTGATGGGTTATGAGGGTGATTTTAATAAACTAACTTTTCAAAAATCTCTCTTTTCTCCTCAATGGAAGTTTCTGATACATACCATTTTACATTATTTAAGCTCAAAATCTACCAGCTGGAATGATTTTCCACAAATATTGCTTCAGTTGTTATATGTCTGGCCACTAATCAAAAGTTTAACTTTTCTAAACTTATTTTTGATGTAGTTTTGAGAACAAGGATAATAACTAAAAGATATTTCTTATGTATCCAAGGTTTTTAATGGTGTTTCTAAATAATCAAATCGAGCTTGGTGAGCCTTTTAATGATGTTTATCCTACACCAGCTCACAATATGAAAGTTTTCACAAATATGTCTAGGAAAGGACTCAAATTTTCAGGAAAAATAGCACCTCTATTTCCCAACATGTTAGCACATACAGCAGAGGGTGAAGGTTCAGGATAACCCACTCCCAAGACTCTTGAGACTCTTTAGAGGGAACTAATAGGAATGAAAGGGATCAGGTTCAGACACCTCATGATAGTCCTCTTTCAGGTGGTCACATATTTGACAGAGCTGAGGGTGCCCTGAACCTACAGGAATTATCTGTTTTATGTACTAACTTGTCCAACAGGGTTCTTGCCTTGGAATCTATTAAGGATGCACAAGCTTGGCAATAACAGTGCAATTAAAATCTAACAAGAAGTTGGAGAAGAGTGCAAGCCAGCATCTCCACGCACAAGTCAATGTTTAAAGAGTGTGAAAAGATTATCCATGAAGAAGAGATTTGGACAGAAGGAGTCTGTATCCAAACAGGGGAGGAAAAAGTCCAAACCTGAATCAACTTTGATGACAGTACTGTCTTTGATGATCAAGATCATGGTATGGAGTACGTGGAAACTAGTGAAGAGTTAGCTGCTAGACTACAAATGAAAGAGAGATAGATGTAAGTTTATATGATGAAGTTCAAGCTAAGATGGATGCTAGTGAAGAGTTAGCTGCTAGACTACAAATGAAAGAGAGAGAGATGTACACAATAGAAGAAAGGTCAAAGCTATTAGCAGAATTCTTTGAAAGGGGGAAGAAATTACTTGCTGAAGAAAGAGCTGCTGCTGTTAGAAACAAACCTCCAATAAGAACACAACTGAGGAGTCTAATGATGACCTATCTTAAACATACAGGTAAATATAGACATAATCAGTTGAAAAAAAAGACATTTGAAGAGATTCAAGCCCTATACATCAAGGAACAAGAAAGGGATGCAGATTTTGTGCCTATTGGGTCTGAGAGAGATGAAAAGATGATTGATAAGATGAACAAGAAAGCAGTTGGTATGGATGAGGAAGAGGTTCCTGAAGAAACTGAAAGCACTAAGGCTGAAGTTAAGCAGGAAGAATGTGGAGAGAACATCAGGAAAAGATCAGTAGGAGACTAAAGATGAAAGCTACAAAGAAGTCTAAAAGGTAAAAGACTAATTCTGATCATGAAGAAGAGGAATAACTAAGAGCTTATCTAAAGATAGTTCTTGATGAAGAAGAAGAGATTGATTATGAAGTTCTAAGCATGAGGTATCCAATTGTTAACTAGGAGTCTGCATTTTATCATACTGATAGATATATAGTACCTCATGACTATTACAGAGTGTTTAGAGCTAATGGAAGTTTAAGATATCAAGACTTTCACTGAAATGGTTTCAAGATTTAATAGATTGGACTTCATTGAGCTACATAGTCTAGTGATGTAGAGATTTTCAACAACAACTCCTAAAGGAATTGATTTAGTTCTCTGGGGAGACTTAAGGATTATGTTTAAGGAAACTGTAGATGGTGATATTTGGATGGATCAAGAGAAATGGATTATTAAGAGTTGGACTTTCTATGAAAACTATAGAGTTCATATCTTGGCATTAGAAGATGGTACTAAAATTCACATCCTTGCAGAAAGAAGGTATCCACTTATAAGGGAAACTCTTGAGAGGATGATAGAGTTGAGATTGACTGCTGAATCTGAAGGTGGAGTTGTTTTTGACCTGCACATATTTATTCAAAAACAAATTGATGAGTTTGAAGGCCAAGATGGAAGTGAGAAGGATCTTTGAGTGTTGGTTTTCTGACCACACAACAAATGGTCATCAGTTCACCATGTCTAACAGACCTCAAGACTGGCTAGTCCAAAGAGCAAATGGCATTTGTAAGACTTCTCAAATCCGTTACGCTGATAATTTTGCTAAAAACTATATTTGGTTTTCCTCAACTTACCAGGCTTACAATAAAGATTGGGCTAGTCCAAGCAAAGGCTTTATGGAAAGACATCTCAAATCCCATTGATAGTTGGTAGTTTACTAAAAACTATATGGTTATCAGTGCACCATGTTATAGCAATGAAGCATTGGCTATTCCTGAGCAAACGACTACTGGAAAGAAATATCAAATCCATTATGGCTGGTAGTTTGCCAAAAACTACATAGCCAACTTAGTGGAATTTTTTTTGCTGTGTTGCTGAAAGACAAAAATGCTTGTTATTTGTTTTGTTGATTAGTTTCCGCATAATCAATAGTGTTGAATCAGTATTTCATTATTGTTGCTTTGGATTTATCTAAAGTAGCAAACCCTTTGCAAGGTAAATGTTCAAGATCTATTCAGTAAAGGATCTAACAAGTGGTATCTGTAGGTCCTTGGTCTTGGATCTATATAGCCTTTGTAAGACAATAACTAACTTGAATAAATCTAAATCAACTATGTGAGAGATACTGACTATGAATATTAAGTGTTAATGCGGAATCTTAACACAAGAATTAAGAAGAACAATAATACTAATTTTGCTATTGATTTCTATTAAGCTTCAATGCTTCTATATGATATATGAAACTCTATGCTGTAGGTTTCCTTTTATACACCAAGGAAACCCTAGAAGGCTTTACAAAACTTGTGAAAGGATAATGCATATCCTTTCCTAAGATATCTCCTAAAATATCTTTAAGATAACTATTATCTATATTCTGTTACAGAAACAGACTTAACTACATACGACCAGTACTAACTATAGTACTGCCACTCTACCAGTACTAACTATAGTACTACCAGACTTAACTTAGTACTGCCAGAATTAACTAATACTATCAGTATTAAGTCTTTTACAATATATTTCCCAACAATAATTCACCCTACGGCTAACAACTTCTTCTTCTTCTTCTTCGTCGGGGAACATAAACGTATACGAATCTATTTCGATTAAATGAGGAATGAAATATGTGTTGTTTGAGTAAGAATATGAGAAGATATGTATAAATATGGTGCCCGCAACTAGAATAAGATCGCTTCGGGGGTCACTGTGATGTGGCTGAATGTAGAGCAGCCCGCCCTTACAGCCTTTGATTAGTAGATCGTTTCTGAATATTGTGACTTTTCCATGCTGTGTCTCAGGAACCTTTTCAATACGGTCCGGATTGCTAGCTCCCGTTCATA